>JABTTQ020002059.1:0-245103 GCA_016081115.2 Rehmannia glutinosa | reverse complement strand
CAAAATCAATTGTATTCGTTCCAGTTGCATATTGCTTATTTGAGAAAATATTGGTATAATTTACGGTCGACTATTAAAGGACTAAGTTTCTATATTCTCCAAGTTACTAGACACAGAAAACTATTTAAGGACTATTTATTGTATAATGTTCCATGATTTGATATGATTTGATTTGATGTAATTTTTCCAGTGTAATAATTTACTTGGCAAGCCATGTTCCCCTACAATAATTATTATAAGATATATTCAAAGACTTTGTCATGCTAAATATTGATGTAAATTGTTATCATTTTTAGCTGCGCATATGCCAGAACTAAAGACTTGTCATTAGTTTTTGGTAAAAAGACTTGACAATTATTACTTAAAGTCACATAAGAAAGAAGATGTCTAACATGGCATAATGGGGCGGTTTGTCTTCATTTTTAAAGAGATTTTTCTATGCTCCTCAGTTTCTCACCGCTAGACTAATATTGGGCCCTCATAATCCCTGGCATCCCTAGATTCTGAAAAATCAACGTGATATGTATCAAAGATATTCCCCTGCTTAGTGTTGGGAAACACCCTGATTCCGCCATACCGTCTCCAAATTGCTAGTAATAGCTTGCTCGACGGCCTACATCTTATGTGGTGCAAAGCTTGAGCCAGACCGCTAATACCAGCAATTGAAATAAGGCCACCTTAGGTTCTCAACGAGTTTCAACTTTATTATATAAAAATTGTTTAAAATGTATTTATGTTATCAATATTTTCATAAAATAAAAAAATGCTAGTTATCTTCATTCATAAAACTCATTTTCAAATATGTTCACCTTTTCACTTTTTCTTCCAATCCATCATATTTGTTTTGTAAATCTACTATGTTTACAAAAATACCAAACAACCATATTTTTATTTTTACACAACAATATATTGAAAATACTTTCAATTCTGAAACAATAAAAATGAGCAAAACAATCACAAATGGCGTTAGTTTGAATGCGTCTATCCTCTTTTTGCGGTTTTAATTAGAGTTGCAACTTTGACTAATTAATTATTAAAATAAATATTAATATTCAAGAAAATTTTGAAATTTTGGAATAAAAGTAGGGTTAATTACATAAAGTACTCTTGAAGTTTGATCTAATTATAAAAAAAATCAAGCTAACTTTCAAATTACAAAAAATACCCCGAAGGTTTTATTATGGAACATATAAAAAATAATTCCCAAGGTTTACGGTTAGCTTTTACATTGAACATGTTTTCACCATTCTCCGTTAAAGTTTACATATGCACCAAAGCCGCATTGACATCTTTAGCAAGAAAGTCCATACTAACTGGTTTACTTTGCCCGACCCCGTCGTAGCAAATTTCTCTCAATTCGGTTCATCGGGTCGGGTTCGGTGTTTGACTTAGGGTTAATTCCGTGTTATGGTTAAAATGCATCAAAAGTTAATTAAAATATAAAATAACTACATTTTAGACAAATTGATAATCGTGTCAATTGTGTTTTAGATTCGGGTTTATTTAAGTAACTTGATCGATTCATGTCGGTTATAAATGCTGTCAGATTGACACCCTATAATTCTCCGCAATAAGTTAGATCAAACTTGTTGAATTTTTAGATGTGCATTAAGCAAGCTAAAGACTTCAAGTAGTCCTGAAAAAGTAGAATAGTCTTATCAATACATCCTGGACTACAATCAGGGAGACATATTTTAGCATTGCTGGTTCAGTGCTCATCCTTGTAATGATAAGACATTGCTGTCTTTAGTTAAGAGACAAGCTTCTTCATTATCAGGCCTTTAGCTAGGTAGTTTGATAAAAATCCTGTTTTTCGAAGAAGTGATTTTATCGTAATTTTGCAAATAAATTTAAATTTTTCAGAATCAAAATTCAAAAGTAGAGTATGCTTGATGAGAAATTTGTAAAAATGTCTATTTGTTTGTAAAAATCAAACCGAGAAGCATATTCGAAATTTAAAACACCACATCGCTTAGATTTTGATTAAATAAAATGTAATTATAAGCAAAAGTTAGTATTTGCAAACACTAAAAATAATTATTTTCGAGTCAAAATGTGAGAACACTTTTTTATAAGACTAGAAACAACCAAATACCAATGTTTCTAATTTTCAGAATCAAAATTCAAAAGTAGTATGTTGATGAAAAATTTGTAAAATGTCTATTTGTTTGTAAAAAATCAAACTAGAACTAGAAGCATATTCAGAAATTTAAAACACCCGTCTTACTTTTTAGATTTTTGATTAAATAAAAGAATCATAATAAGCAAAAGTTAGTATTTGCAAACACTAAAAAATAATTATTTTCAGTCAAAATGTGATAAACACTTTTTATAGGACTGAAACAACCAATACCAATGTTTCTTGCATATTTTATAAGGGATAATTATAAAACTATCTCGAGGAAGTTTAGCCCTAATTATAAAAACTCCGTAAACAATTACCTCGTTTGAGGCATACGAAGTATTTGTAATTTTAAAGATAACTGGATTTTATTACCTGGGCTGAACCTGAAGTGCACTTATTGTAATTAACCTTCTTATAACATAAACTCTAAGAATATAGGCAACATTATACTCAAAGAAAAAACATAAATCTAAGAATATAACATTATAAGCAGCAATGGAAACAATGTATAACTATAAGAATATAAATAAAAAGTATCAAATTACAATGAATGAAAATCTAATTATAAAGGTCATCTTCATCAGCTGCGTACCAGCAGAAGCTGCAAGGATTAGATTCAGTAGCAGCACCACTGCTGCTATTCTCATTAAACCTAGAAATTCGGGCGAATCCTCTCGACTGCTGCAACGTCTGAGCAAACGCCTGATACTTGCGTATCGTCGGCATCGCTAACACTCCTCCTTGCATACTTTGTCGATTCTTCCGAAATGAGCAGTCAGAATTTGCTACCTCGTCTTCGACATCCCTCCATGCCCTCGGGGTTGTCTGTTCTTCTCTTCTCCTCTCAATATCCTGAAAAAACAAACTCAGGGATTAGAACAGTGCTACTGCTAGGGATAATTACAAACAAAACCCTGAGGTTCGGGCTATTTACAAAAAAAAAACACACATAGGCTTTTGAAAATTACAAGACAAACTCTGGAGGTTTGATTTCATCTTACATTTTCACCTTCATAAGCAAAAACATTTCAATTACAAAAAAATCCTTTAGATTTGATTTTATCTAACATTTTCTTCATGGGCAAAAAATATTTCAAAAATCCCTTAAAGTTAACACATAATCAAACCTGGGGCTTTTGTAATTTTGAAATATCTCTGGATTTTTGTAATTAGTCCAAAACCTAGGGGTTTGTAATTATTATCATACAAATATCCCTTAACATTTGATCCTATTTTACAAATTGCACCCTATTGAGGGTAATTCGTATAGCAATACAAACCTCAAGAGATATTTAAAGATATTTGGATCTTTTTGTAATTAAGCTAAGCTTCATGCTGTATTTTTGTAATTAACCCAAAATTTATCTAAAACTTACTTTTTCAATGTTCTCCCTGATAGCGTATTTGCACGCACGTTGGCATATTTCTGTAATGTCAGCACCGCTGAAAAACTTGAGTGCACTTAGCCGAGGCTCTTATGTCAACGTCTTTGAAATAGGCGACTTTCTCAAGCAAGCCTTGAAAATTTGATGGCGTGAGTCTTCGTCGGGAAAGAGGGATGTAAATCAACTGATCGAGACGACCAGGACGGAGAAGGGCAGGATCGATTATATCAGGCCTGTTTGTGGCACCGATAATAAAAAACAGTTTTCTTTGCATTCATGCCATCCATTTCAGTCGTAGTTGATTCAACACACGGTCGGCGGCACCACCAGCATCTCTCCGCTGCTTTCCTTCCTGCAAAAACAGAAAAAATACATGTAAGCAAGGAGAAACACCATACATTGAAGGGAAAATTACAAAATGCCTTGTGGTTTGAACTATTTACAGAAAACCCAGCTAACTTTCAAAATTAAGGTTTCTGATCCAGTTTCCTTAAAATGAAGGAGCAAACTATAATATTTTTACAAATATGAGGGGATTTTGAAATGTTTTTTTGCTTATGAAGGGGGTAAATATTAGACAAAATAAAACCTTAGGTATTCTTTTTTTGAAAGTTAGCTGTTTGAAATTAGGTTAAAACTCAGGTACTTTTGTAATTAACCCTACATTTAAAGCATGAATGCATTATCCAAAGGATTAATTATAAAAAAATAACCTTAAGAGTTTTAATCTGGTTACAAAAACCAACTACCTTTCAAAATTGCAAATATCCTTCATATTTGTTTTTATTTAACAAATTGCACTGGGGAGTATCTATTAAAAGATACAAATATCAACGTGATGCTCGTAATTTTGAAAGATAATTGAGTTATTCACCTCAACGGTATCATAAATCTTGAAAAACACACCTGAGTTGCAATTGAGTCCAATTCATCAAAAACAGGACACAAGGAGCAGATTACGAAAGCCTTGTCGAAAATTTCGACATTGGCCTCACTTTCCAAAAACCACATAGTTAGCAATTCTTGGCCCTTGACGCTGATGAAATTTGCCTGACATTCATTGGGCAATCGCTTTGGCTAACAAAGTCTTTCCACATCCAGGAGGACCGTAGAAAAGAACTCCCTTGGACGGCGACATGCCAAATTTTTCGAACTTCTCCGGGATGCTCCACAGATATTGAACAGTCTAAACAACAAAAAGGATATCAAAAGATTAGTTTAGGTAAACATATAAATAGGTGATAATCACAAAAAACTGCCCTTAAGTTTATCTTAGTTACAAAACACTTCAATTATTTTTCAATAGGTTAATTACAAAAATACCCTTTGAGGTTTGACCTAATTACAAAAAACCCAGCTAGCTTCTTTTTCAAAATTACAAAAGATACCCTGTTTTATTTTGTGTAACATTTAAAACCCTTCATAAGCAAAAACATTTCAAAATCCCCCCTAAATATTTCTAAAATATTGCAATTTACCCCTTAATTTTAACACTAAATCAAACCTCATGGCTACTTTTTGTAATTTTAGAGTTAGATGGTTTTTTTTTTCTAATTATGTCAAACCTCCGGGTACTTTTTGTAATTATCCTTTTCATTATTACAAATATAATCCCTAAAAGTGTTACAAACACCCTGAGGTTTGTATTACCTAACAAATAACCTCCTGGAGTGCAATTTGTAAAAGAAAAACAAATATCAGGGGTTATTTTGTAATTTTCAATAAAACTAGATTTTTTTTGTAATTAGACTAAACTTTAGGGTAGTTTTAATTAACCCCACAAATATAGGAAATTGCACAACAAATATGAAACTTGGTTTAGCTGTATAGGTACCTCCTGAGCTTCACGCTGACATTCTCAAGGCCTCCGATGTCTTCCAGCTAACGTTGGGCACTTCAACAACCTGTAATATATCCAAATATCCATTTTAGTAATGCATAAATGAATGCGAAAAACAGAAATCAAAATACAATGACTCATATAAAAACCCGGACCGCTTCACGTGAGCCGAAGGATTGCTAGTTCCAAGAGCAGTATGGAAGTGCTCATTGGTAACAGCCATGGAGTTCAGTGCATTCTGCATCAATGGCATCGCCCCTTCCAAGTCAATCACATCCATTTTCCCCCTGATGCATTGAAGGGCAGCCTCAGTGCATAAAGCAGCTAAATCAGCACCAACATAACCATGTGTATCCTTGGCAATTCTTTCCAAATCAACCTGCAAAATCGGCAGATATTAGATACAAAACTCCAAAATAAAACGTAGGGATAGTTATAATAAAGGGATAATTGCAAAAATACCCTAAGGTTTGGGCTAATTAAAAAAACTCAGAGTTATTTGAAAAATTACAAAAAAAAACTTGAGGTTTGATTCCGTCTTAAATTCTTCCCAATGATTTTCGAAAACATTTCAAAAACCCTCTGACGTTCTGATTAGCTAAAAACTTAAATTTAAGACAAAAAGAAACCTGGCAGGTTTTTTGTAATTTTAAAACATGTCTGGGTTTTTTGTAATTAACCCAAATCTCAGTGTTTTTGTAATTATACCTATAATAAACTACCCTTGAGGTTCACCTCATTACCAAAAAAAAAGCCCAATTATTTTTCAAAATTACAAATCCCCCTTTAGGTTTGTAGTTTCTAACAGAAACAAATCTTAAGGGGGTATTTGTAATTTTGTTACGTAGCTGAGTTTTTTTGGTAAATAACCAAACTCAAGGGTGTTTTTTGTAATTAACCCTAAAACTTAAGAAGTTTGAGCTCACATCTTCAGCAAGTTTCATGTTCTTCGTATGGATACGAAGAACCTCAAGACGGCCAATTTCGCCAGGAACACCAATGTCTATTTCCTATCAAATCTCCCAAACCTTCTGAGGGCAGGGTCGTACTATTGGGACGGTTGCCCGTCGCACCCATTACGATAACGTGCACGAGCTTTAGTCCATCCATCAACGTCAAGAGTTGCGAAACAATTCTCCTCTCGACCTCTCCATTGGTTTTATCTCTCTTTGGGGCAATAGAGTCAATTTCATCAATGAATATGATTGCAGGTGCATTCTTCTCAGCTTCCTCAAACGCTCTTCCTAAGATTGCTTTCGCTTTCTCTCCCCGCCATTTTTAACATTATTTCGGGTCCATTAATACAGAAGAAGAAAGCACCAGTTTCGCTTTGCCACTGCTCGGGCAATCAAGGTCTTTCCAGAACCTGGAGGACCGTAAAAGAAGTATTCCTTTTGGAGGTTTGACACCAATTGACTTGAAAAGCTGTGGGTGCCTTAGTGGAAGCTCGACTAATTCCAATTTGAGCCATCTGTTTACTTAACACCACCAACATCGTCATAGCCAACCTGCGTCCAACCTGTCCTCGTCCTCTCTTCTTACAGGCTCTCCCTCACAGAAGATCTCAGTATCGGGTGCGACAAACACAGTAATCACCAGGATCAGTCTCGATAACCTTGAACTCTACGCTTCTCATTCCTCCCCTCACAAGAAATAGATCACCTTTCCTCACAGGTCGGTATGCCTCAAGGAAATATGCTGCAGTGAAAAAGGAATAAAAATTAGGATCCACAGAACAAAACAAAAAAAGAAAAAAATCATCTCAATATATTCAATCTTTAACTAACCAACAAATCCCAATGAATAGTGTCCATGAAAAACAAAAAATAATGAAAGGTGTCATGGATTTATCGTGTTGTTTTTTTTTTCTTCAATTTAAACATTTTTAAGATATGAAAGAATCGTATTAAGTGAAGGGCAACTAAAATTTCTGTAAAACAACAAATAAGAGGATAATAGAGCGTCAACCATAGTTTATATAAAATGGCTTCTGTGGATTAACTTTTCATGCAATAAATTTGCCAGGGCCACATCACAATTAAACTAGAGCACGCTAAAATAAAATATAGTAAAACACATAGTATTGATGACATCCGGGAAATAATATACCCCTTCCTAAATAATATCAAAAGGATAACTAACAAGAGAGATAGTTTAAATACAGTAAAGAACTCACGTTTCAGAAAGCATCAAAAAGGCTTCCAGTAACTCCTTCAATTGTGTCGCCCACAGGAAGAATGTGGACACGCTTCCCGTACTTCACGTCAGGGCATTGATGCACAGAAACCACATCTCCTAGCCTAACCCTGAGGTTGTTTCTGACAACCTTGTTCATACGAATCTTCGGTTGATCACAAGTTTCATCGGCAAGGGCAAGGCAAACTGTATCCTTTCGTTTCTTACCCTATAATCAAGATTATAGTAACAAATAAGTAAAAGCAAGAACTACAATATTCACAACAAACAAGCATACTTGGTTCCACATAATCTACACCAGAAAATCAAGTTTTCTAAATTTCAGTATGCAGGAATTGAAACATTACTAACTACTAAATAATATCTTAAGTTTCCCCTCCTACAGAACAATATCCGTGAGACGATACTCCAATTTTCGCTTGATGAATTACAGGTCTATGGCAGTACGTGAATATCCAATTATAGGAACCAAGCTCCGTTATAACTTATAACACATATCGCATTACTATGAGGTTAATAATCTAAATCTGCTGTTCTTTTTCATTCTTATTGGTTGCATAACTTATCTAGCTAAAGTAAATAAATTTGGAAAATGAAGGCAAACCAATCTAGCAAAAAGAAAGATGCTGTTATTATTCAAAGGATAATTACAGAAACCTCCCAAAGGTTCGGCTCTAATTACAAAAGAATCCAGAGATTTTTGAAAATTGCAAAAAAACCCTTGAGGGTGTGATTCCGTTTTAAATTTTTCCACTTCATAAGCAAAAAGCATTTGAAAAAACCCCAGACATTCATAGAAAATAACAGTTTCCTCGTTAAATTTAAGACAAAATCAAACCTGAGGGGGTATTCCGTTATTTTGAAACATGTATGGATTTTTGTAATTAACCCAAACTATAAGGCTTTTTTTTTGTAATTATCCCTTATTCAAATACTAATTTTACTTGAATCCAACATATACTAATGTTGCTTCAAAAAACCAAATTTTGCAGAAGGCCAAAACTTTAATATGGATTGCATGATTAAAAAAAAATATATCCAAACGCCCAATTCAAATCACCCTCAACTTTCCAATCACATTCAACCATCAAAAAGAAACAATACAAAACATAATAACATAAGTACAAAACCACTAACTAATTGGAACAATAATAAATCATGAAAAGGGGCAAAAAATAAATAAGAACCTTGATCAAGATGGTGTCACCGCGGAAAATCTGGAAGCTTCCCATAGTTTCAGGGTGAAGATAAACCACAGAATTATCATCGTTAACAGCCTCATCCACTACGAGCCGATTAGCCGCCTTTTTCCTCTCCAGAATCGCCGTACTAAAATCCTTCTTCGTACCACCCTTACTGCACACCCAAAAACAAAAATCAAAAACCCATAAAATTCCAAAACGACCCATTACAAAAAAAAAAAAAAGAAGAAAACCAACAGTTATATTGACAAAGATCTGATAATGGTGTCGAAATACTTACGAATCAGATGACTCTGCTTGATTGCTCATGTTGTTGAATTGAATTGAACTGAATTGGATTATACTCTGTTGAGGGTTTTGGAGTATGAATTTGAAGAATGTGAATGATGTGAGAATTAACAGAGATGAGTCTATGTATATATAGGGAAGAGGGGCTTGTTTCTTGTTACGAAAGAAAAGGTTAAATTTTTTGAAGTGTTTTGAACTTGGATACCTTTTTTGACTGATGCTTTTGTTTTCCTTGTTGAAGTAGTAAGCATAGATCTTTTGGGATTGTAATTTCTGATTTTCAAGACTTCTAGAATTTTATTTTTACTATGTTGATATGGTCTTGAAATTTATTTTATTTTGTTCTGTTTTGGTGAGAAAATATTGTCCTTTATTTTGTTGTTGGATTTTCTTGTTTTTTTTTTTGTTTCTTTCATTGTGGGAGACTAAAAAGAAGGATCTAGAACTTATAGTGGAAGTAATATACTAATATGATTTTCATGGTTGAATTTTTATCTATTTGTGTATACGAGAATTATTTAAAAGTAATAATAATTAATATTACACTTATCCCATTAAAAATGGTACTTTGGATTCCTTCAGAAAAATTTATATTTTGACCCAAAAAAAAAGTTTTTAAGAAACATGGTTTATAGTTAATAAAAGAGTAAAATTCTTTTTCCTCTCCGCCTAGAGTGACTAATACATGACAAAAATATCTCATAAAATTTAAACATGAAGGCATAAAAGACATTTAAATGGAAAATTAATTGTTTATAATAAAAAAGGATAATTATTTTTAGATAAATAAAAATAAATATCCGAACTATACTGAGACATATATAATTCAATTTGATTTCTTTGTGGTTGGTTAATTATTATTTTTTGTGTAAATATTTTTCGAAAAGGATGAGTGATGAGAATTGAATCTCATATATCTAGCTTAAATTTGAAATGTACAAACCACTTTCGGATATTTGATTCCCGGTTAAATTTTAATGTTATGTACTCTCACATTACATATAGCACAACATTCATCATCTCATTTGGTTTTCTAAAAATATAAAATAAAACAAAATGAAATGAAAACCAAAAAGCCTTATTCCTGAGAAAAAAACCGAAAAATACTATTTATTTAATAAACTTAATTTAATTACCTGATTTATGAATTACAATTACACTCATTCTTGTTTTTTTTTTTTTTTTTTTTTTTGAAAGAGAGCTTTATTAAGGAACATGTGAAGTACAAATATTATCTAGGTGGGCAACCACAAACGCGGAGAGCCCACCTAAACAGAGGACTAAGCATAAGAACTAGAGGCTCGTGCCACAAAGTGAGCCGTATGTTAAACTTGTCTTCTAACATATCGAACCGAGTAGTTTGGTTCCGATAGTAGATATTCTGCAGCTTCTTCATTATTTTTCCAAATTCGACCACTGTCTTCCTTCCTCTCAATAAAGATCCACCACTCCTTTCGGCCCAACTCGAACACAACTCGACAAACCCATGCTTCTAATCCACTTTGTGCCCTCCAATAATCCCATTCCTTCACCCTCCAAAACCATAATATCTCCAAATTTAACACTTAAAGACGGCAAGAAATAAAATTACCTCGTATCATCTCTTGACTAAGCCAATTCCAAACTTATTTTCTCTCGCTTAAAAATGTTTGCGTCCATGTTACACTTCCAAGTCGAAGAAGGAGGGAGGTGCCACATTTCACATCCTATATCGCCACCTCTTCTCATGTTGTCTAGTCCTCTCTAGTTGTCTCGCCATTCATTCAAGTTATATGCATACCGATTGTACCTTTCGACATCTAAAGCTTTGTTATCCCACAACTTGGCATTCCTCTGCTTTCCGATGTTCCATAGCAACATACACACTCTAGTGAGATCATTGGTTGCACATCATCCAAAGATTTTAAACATCCAGCCTTTCGTAAATGAGTGTCCCGTTGGCTAACTTATTTACAAATGTACCAAAGATTAGCTTCCTCCAACAATCCACAGCAAATTTACAATCAATGAAAATATGCCAGTTATTTTCAAGACTAGAATCGCAATTTACACAAGTTTGAGGAGTTTGTATACCTTTGTGAGCCAAGTTGGTTCTCACAGCAAACAAATTCTTACATGTACGCCATAGAAAGAATTTAACTTTAGGAGGAATCCTCACTCCATAATTTCTCCCCCAGGATGCTTTGTGACCAAGTTCTTCATCTATAATGGTATCCACCAATCTGTTATAACCTGATTTGACCGTATACGAGCCTGTTTTCGAGAAGTGCCATATCCTTCTATCCACCTCGCCTGAACTGCATAAAGGTATTTTAAGGATCTGATTCATGTCACGCTCAGTAAAATATTCTTCAATGATGCTGACATCCCACTCTAATGATCCAGAACGAACAGATCATTAACTTTCAACTCTTCCAATCCCTCGACTGGTTGTGTGTTTATCCAAAAATTTGAAGAGTCTCTTAGCCACGGATCGCTCCAAACATTGATTGATTTTCCATCACCAATGCTCCATCGAGTCCCTAACCTTAACAAATGTCTCGAGCTCCATATGCTCCTCCACGTGAAAAACCGGGATTCGCCCAAGTTCCGAGTTTATAAAATCCCTCAAGGAAAGTATTTAACTTTGTAAACTGCCTAATAAGAGCATTTGGGTTAGAAAAATTTTCCAACCAAGCTTGGCCAACATTGCAAGGTTAAAGTAATGGAATTCTCTAAAACCGACCACCAGCTCCTCTTAGAAACACAATTTGTCCCAACTAAGCCAATTAATGCCACGCCCACCATCTTTCCCGGAACCCCACCAATACGAGTTTATCATGCGTTGCAATTCATCCCCAAGAGAAACAGTAACAAGAATACACTCATACAATAAGATGGAAGTGCTTGGGCAACATTTAATGAGTATATGTTCACTTGGTTTTATACCAATGATTTGGGCTTCCTAGACTTGAGTTTTGTGTTGTTTTTGATTATTTTGAGTCATTTGAGTAGCCAATCCATGTTGAGAGCCAATTATATTGAGTTTATAGTCATAGTAATGAATCGTATATCAAAAGAAGTACAAACGAGCAAACAACGAGAGGTTGATTTGAAGAAACGCCCAAACGCTGTCTCAAATTTCCATCACTGGCAGCGTTTAGTATTTTGACCATAACTCTCTCTACAAAATTGATATTGAGGTGATTCAAGTGGCTATAGAAAGCTAAGAGATAGGCTACAACTTTGATGAAGGACTCAAAACCGAATTCGGACGTTTGGATGGCGCTGCAGCGCAAAAACGAGGCGCTGCAGCGGAGGCGAAAATCTGGGCAATGCCAAATGGCGGATAGTAGCGGCTCAAGACCCGGCCTGCAGCGCCGGGTGTGCATGGGCGCGCTGCAGCGCCCATTTTGAGCGTTGCAGCGCCCGTGGGGCGGATAAAACAATAAAAGTCCGATTTTCGATCTAAAAACAGGGGTACTATAAATAGATACATGGGAGGCTTGAACTAGGGCATGAAAAAAGGTGAATACACCCAAGAACACAAGAAATACATCAACTTCATCAAGGAAGAACCAAGGGAAGAATCGGGTCGAATCGAAGCTTGAGGATTGAAGATCAATCGAGAGATTATCCATTTCCCTAAGTTTTCTCATTCTTTGTGCTTTAATCTTTCATTTTAGCTTGTCATGAATATGAACAATTTGTCTATGGGTTGTTTATTTGTAATGAGTAGCTAAACTTCTTGTGATTTCCGGGTTTTGGAAGTAGATTAGTTGAACTCTTGTTGAATGTTTTAATCTTAATCAAGCTATTGTCTTGAGCTTTATTTGAGTACTTTGTTCTTATTCTTGTTTTATCATTTGGCCAATGATTTAACATGTTTGATATATTGATTCATAATTCGAGAGATGAGTTTCGATATTAGATCTTGAGTACTTGACATGAATATTTGCATAATCGAGAGGTTTGTGAATATTTGTGAGGATATATGATCTTTTGTGAATTTGGGAGTTGTTATCTTATGTTGAGTAGAGATCTTTAGCATAGATATTTCAATCTACACTTTATATACATCTCGAGAGGGAGGATAAAATACCGTTGTGATCGTCTTATAGGTGTAGTGATAATAACTTTGACTTTGATTAAATCGGACAACAAGAGGAATATTAATTGAAACCATAACCCTAATCCATTTCATTCCTTGATAATTCCACTATTTTTAGTATCTTGTGTTTTTGTGGTTAATCTTGTCTTTACTTCTACAACAATTATCAAATTCCATCGCTAAATAAAAATAAGACTATCTTAGTTCAATACTTAGCGCATAAATTTATTAGTCTCTGTGGATACGACCTTGCTTACCCTATTCTATAAACTACACCGCACACTTTGCGGTGAAGCTAAAAATAAGTGCGAACAAAGATACTCTTACACGCATTATAGAGGTTTGGTACGCCATTTTTCAAGGTGAGACCAAACATTATTACGGAGGTACCCAAATATCTCTTCTTTCGTTTTCCAATCGGATAAGGAGTCCCAAATATTTCTCGGGCTATTCTTTGATTTTCTACTCCCGTATTAATAATCTCCTGTTGTCTTGGTTGATCCACATTAGAGTAAGAAATTGATGATTTGTGAAGATTGATGGCCTGCTGAATCATTCTCATATTGATGAAGTATTTGCTTAATACATCGTGGCTGTCTCCTCCTTGGTTGCTTTAAAAAACATGAAGCTATCATCGAAACAATAAATGAGAAATTGAGGGTGCTCCACGACATATTTTAGTCCAATGAATTCTTCCATCCCTTTCGCCCGACGTAGCATCGATGTAAGACCCTCCGCACAAAGGATGAAAAGGTAGGGTGATAAAGGATCACCTTGTCGAAGTCCCGTTTCGAATTTTCGGACCAACCAACATATCATTAACTCGATCGAATAAGTACGATTTCACACACATCATTATCAATTTAACCCACCTAGCATGAAAGCCCAACCTTAGTAAAATATTCTCGAGATACGCTCAATCAATCCGGTCATATGCTTTAGATATGTCAATCTTCATTGATGTTGTCCTTGCTTCCTTTCGACTTCCTCTTCATGTAATGATTAATCTCGAAGGCAACTAATACATTGTCAAAAATAGATCTCCCTTTAATGAATCTTATCGCTCCTCCTAAATAATTCTTTGGGAGTATTGCTTTAATTCTATTAGCAATCACCTTGGATAATATTTTGTATATTACATTACTCAACGAGATTGGCCTCAAATCTTTCATAGATTGTGGTTCATTGGCACTTTGGAACTAAAACAATGATCGTCTCTATTAATCCAAAAGAGGGAATTCGAGGTTGTTAGACCACAATTGATTGCTTGAAATACCTCCTCACCCAAAGAATTCCCGAAACATTGATAAAAAGCCGGGTTGAATCCGTCTGGTCCCGGAGATTTATCAGTGCATAGCAAATATCGCCTTCTTAAATTCCTCCCGAGTGAATGGTTGTAGGAGAAATTCATTATCTTTGATAGTCACTTTTGGAAGGACATGATCTAAGTTACTAGCCCCTGTTCTTTGTAGTCATTAGAAAACGAGGTCTACGAAATAAGACAATGCTATATTAGCAATTTCCATCTCATCCTCATGCCAGATTCCATCGCCATCTTGTAACTTAAAAATCATGTTGTTTTTTCGTCGTGTGGACGCAGCAGAATGAAAGAAACGAGTATTGGAATCACCTTCTCGTAACCAAAAATTCTTCGCCCGTTGTTGCCAATGCTTTTCTTCTTGAATCGAATATCCACCAATTTAGATTTAGCTTCCTTATACTTCCTCTGACGAGAATGTGTCATCTTTCTCCTGTACCATTCAATCTCTCTCAAGCAACTCGATTTCTCCTTTTGAAGATATTTGCTTGATTCTTTCCCCAAATATGAAGTTGTGTAGAGCAACATTTCAATCTTTCTACGATACCAAGTGTCGAGTCGCGTAGCCAACCCGATTTTACCACATCCGGGAGTTCTTGCAAATCCGGACACTTATTCTCAAATCTAAATGGCCTCTCCTTCAACTTTTGGGGGGGATTTAATGTGCACGAGAAGAGGGTGTATGGTCGATAGAGATAGGTGCACAAAGATTGATCGGTTTTACCTCGGAAAGAGTGTTAACCATCTTGCCAAACAAGGGCTCACGAGTCTCTCTTCAATCGCTTGCTCCGTCCTTTTCTAGCTTCCCACGTAACCTGATGCCCGATAAGAGGTAAATCTGTCAAATTACAATCAGATCCTGCTTCCCGAAAACCTCTAAAGAGCCAATTTGGGTTATCCACCCTCCCTTTTTTATCTGCTAAATGAAGGAGGTCATTGAAATCTCCTATACAACACCAAGGCAAATCACTACTTCCTTGCAAATGACGGAGAAGATTCCATGATTCCTTACGCCTGTGTCTTTCGGGAAATCCATAAAAACCCGTAAGCCTCCATTTCATACCTTTTTCTTCAACCACCTCCATGTCAACGTGATTTTGAGAGTACCCAAAACCGAGCACAAACCGCTCTTTCTCCACATAACACAAATTTCTCCACTTCTACCGATTCTATCAACAACAAATGAACTTTCAAATTTTATCCGAGCACGAATTTGTTCTATTCTCGAAGCGTGTGACAGGGTTTCAAACAAAACAACAATATCCGGTTTTTTTGTTCGACCAAGTCACATAAGACGGGAATTGCCCGTGGATGGCCCATCGCGGCAATTCCAACTTAAAACGATCATAGCTCTGGCGGCAGCCTGGAGCCAGTCCCGCCAATAAAAAATGATGGTTTGAAATTTCTTATTTTTTCGGTACCATAGTTCTTTGGCTGAATTTCAAGAGAATGGTGGGATTGGGCCTGGTGTGCACCGGGCCACGCTTGCATTTTCTCTCTCATTAATATCCGATTCCATACCATCCGGTGGTATAATGCTATTTTGACCCTCATCAATGCGGTTTGATTTTGAATTCCTGGTAATTAGGCGATTATCCACAACCTTTGGGGGTTACGATGCAGTTCCCATATTAAAAATTGACTTACCATTAATATCCCAGAACGGATTAACCGTCAAAATCACGCCGGAATCCGGTGAACGAGCCTCTTGCGATTTATTTAGGGGTTATCTCATCGACTTTGAATCGAAACTTTGTGGAATAGAATGATCCACTGGAGGGATATTTTCTTTGAATCTCTCATCATCTTCAACCAACCATTTATCCCCATTAATT
The DNA here is from genome assembly GCA_016081115.2 of Rehmannia glutinosa. NCBI lineage: Eukaryota > Viridiplantae > Streptophyta > Magnoliopsida > Lamiales > Orobanchaceae > Rehmannia > Rehmannia glutinosa. Next base: position 228,824 of record JABTTQ020002059.1, on the reverse strand, counting down.
TCATTATTCCGACGATTTGATGCTTTTAATCCGGTCCCCATTCTTTCACAAGTTAAATGCCTTTCTTTTGAAGAGGAGTCTCTTCTCACGAAGCGTTAGTATGATCTAACATTCCACGTATAAAGCAGGCGAGCCCAATCTCTCATACTTGAAGTTGACCACCGTCCAATCGCTTCCTCGAAGTTTAACTTTTTATACCTTCTTCAACGGTTGATTAACATCAACACATACTTTAATCCTCATGAATAACTTCCACATGACGAATGAATTTTTAGTGTCGTATTCGACTAAACGCCCAATGTAATCCCCAAGTTGTCTCCCAACCTTCTCCGTCATGCACCCTATTGGGAGATTATAAATTTGGACCCAAAAGTTTATCGTGTGAATTGGGACAGAAGTGGGCACCATACCTGGAGATAGTTGAATAAGCATAAGCATCAAATTATCAAAGGACCATGGGCCTCCATCCATCACTCTCTGAAGATCCATAATATGATAAAATTGAAACAAGAATCTCTGGTTTCCAATGTCCTTGACCGTCAATCCTTTAACTGGACGCCAAATCCCTGCTAGCCGATGTTTCATACTATTAAAGTTGATATTCCGATCAGAAAGGAATTTTCCCACGAGACATAAAGGAGGATTGGGCTCTCCTCCTTTATCCGTATCCGCTTCAAAAACAAATCCGTCATCCTCATCTTCGAATAAAGATAAATTTGCCATGTTGATTTCCATAATACCATAAAATTATTAGAGTATTAAACTAAAAGATTTCAGGACTCTCGACTATGGAGAGAAAACAAAACTCTCGACGCTGGAGAGAAAACTTCTTCTAAATTGGAGTTTTAATACACTCATTCTTGTTAAACACATACCAAAAAAAAACCAATAACAATTTGAATTTAATCTAGTTTGGGATTACTCGCTTATAGTTATTTCCAAAAAGCCTCCAAACAAACCATTGGTTTAGGTGTTGGACTGAAAATTTAGGCCCTCCAAGAAGGTGGGCTAATATTAGCTTAAAAGCTGAGCCCAACTACATTGTTAGGAGATAATGGGCTTTCTAGACTTTTGAGCCCAAAAGCGCAAATATAACTATTTTGGGTCAAAATTGTCGGCCCGTACAAAAACCCTGTCTTCCTTCAAAACTCATTTCATAGCTTAATTCTCCCGGCCTCCGCCCCTCACACAAAAAACCCAGAAACTCAGACATGGCGGAAACACAGTATGAAGTCGATCTAGGCAACCTTTTGGCCTTTGACGCCCATCATCAATTCGCTTCTCCTCCGTCTTCCAGGTTTTTTTAATTTATTTTTTTTGAGTTGATAATATTTGATTCGTGGAACAGTTGGAATTTGCTTCTTATATGTCATTAGCTGTTTCGATAGTGGCCTGAGCTTTCCGTTCATAGTTAATTTGGTATTATTATGCTTTGCTTGTGTAATCAGGGAGGAGATTGTAAAGGAAGCCCTTGAACAGGGCACCAAATTAGTTCAAGCAGTTGCGGATGCACTTTTCAATTTGCCTTCAACAGAAGACCTGGAGGGCCCCATCGTCAAGTTACCTGCACCTACTTCTAAATTGCCCAGAGAAAAGCCAGTAAGCTCTTTTATGGTTTAGATTTTTTGGAAATAAAACTTTAGAATTTTATTATGATTTCTTCGTGTTAGTGTGAGAACTCACTTATTGAGTACTGTGAGAAGTATTGCATAATTAAGGAAATGGTCCATTTCTACTAGGGTTTCAGAAGGTTTATCAAGTGGAGATATTGCTTTTCGTTCGACTATCTTTAAATTCTTTGAATAAAATAAGGCCTATGGTTTACTTTCAATCGGTAGGCGGGATGTGCTTGCGCGAAACCATGACATTCATCTTTACAACGCCTTCTATCCTAATATAGATGGTTATATGAAATTGAAAAGGTGGTCATTGTATTTACAGGTTTGGAGATGTCCTTGTTGAGAAAAAGTATGGATTTTGTACATTATGCTTAAGTACAATCGCTTGAGCATATGGTACTGTGCTGATAGGAATTTGTAGGATTTCTGGGATAGGTTGCTAAAAGTGAAGACATATCATTTGGAGAAATTGATCTCGTTTGGTTGATCTCGTTTTTAAGTTGCCATGACTTTCAAGAAAAATTGTAATATAGCCAATAGCAATATAATTGATTGTTAGAACCACTTATTATTTTTGGATGGAAAGCTGCTAGTTACTCTTATTTGTAGTTATGTTCTGAAATTTTTAAGTGAGGGCCAATGCGGTGACAGGAAAAAATGGAATTACTTCTTTTAAATTACAGATTATGCTAACAGATTCTTACTGGCGTACTGACCTTTACGCATTGCATGCCATTTAGATTTTGATTCTTGATTTTTATGTAATTTCACATCTGACTTTTTTTTACTATTTGGTTTCCAGCTTCCAAAGCCTAGACCTCCAACAAAGTGGGAAGTGTTTGCTCAAAAGAAAGGTCTGTTTACGCCTCTATCAAGCGAGATCTATTTTGTTCACTTCTTATAAATGTTCCTTGGCTTGGTGGACATTGTGATGGGTTTAATGTGTCCCTTTGAAATATCATGCAGGCATACAAAAGCGAAATAAAGAAAAGTTGGTCTTTGATGAGCAAACTGGTTCTTGGAAGCGCCGCCATGGTTATGATCGTGTTAATGATGACAACGACATACCAATCATTGAGGCCAAGGCCACTGATGGTATGCAATTTTCAGTGTACTTGCCATTTCTTTTTCGAGTCCAACAAATGCTTTGATGACTATTTTGTATAGCATTCTTTTTTTTTTTTTTTGCAGCTGACAACCATACCTATATGCGATAAAAATCAGAACCAGAATTTTTTGAATTGAGTGTGGTAAAGCTGGTCCATGAATATTAAAATCTTGAACCTGGTTTCAAACAATAGGATGTATATATTTATAAATTCTCTCAGGATGATTAAATCAGTTAACTGCTTCTCCGGTCATTCTGATAATATTAGCATTAACCATTGCTATGTGATCGCGAATCTGTAATAAGTAATTGTTTTTACTTTTCCAGAACCAGGAACAGACCCTTTTGCTGAGAGACGTAAAGAGAAGAAAAGCAAAGTTGAGAAACAGGAGAAAAATCGGTTACATAACCTGAAACAAGCGCAGAAAGCTGGTGCCTTGCCAAGGTTCTCTTTCTTCTCTATCAAATATAGGATATGTGCACTTATGCAGGAATAATCTCGGCTCCAGTAAATTTTCTGTACTTCATGTTTGAAATTGGAAATGTTTGGCCCCACATCCCACCGAAAAAAAAAAAGAGATCATTAGAATAATTTTGTAAATGTTCTACTTTCCAAAATGCATTTTGAGGTTACCAGTTATTTCGGTTTTGCAGCAACACTAAATCTGAGTTTTGTTTATGCTTTGCAGCCATATTCAACTTGCTGCGACCTCTTTACCTATAACAGGAACACAAACAATGCCCAAGAAAGTTAGCAAAGATTTAGCTACAAAATGTTGCTGGAATGGCAGCAACTTCAACAGCCAGCGGTGGAAAATTCGACAAGAAATTGCCTGGCGAAAAACCCCAAAGCATGAAAAGAAGTATAGAAAGGTTAGTTTGCTCTGATACCACAGATGTAACACCTAATCTTATAAAGAGTGGCGATGAAAATATTTCTTCACTATATAAAAGATTCAGTGAAATAAGTCGAATTTTGCGAACAATATGTTTTTCTAATAAGTGTGAATGTATTTAGAAAATGACTAGAATAAATGCAGAACAAGCATTAAGTTTAGGTACAAAAGCCATCCCACAGAACTTGACAAAAACAGTAAGACGTCATCCTTACAAAATATTAAAGTAGGCTATGACCAAAGATTTCAATAAATATAACTTGAAGCTCCTGAATTTAAAACAAGTACTACTATGTAACGTGATAGAAAATTTAATAAAATCAAATACACATAATAGTTAACCTTAAATGTTTTCCCAGTCCAATAGTAAATGGCGGTTTAATTTATAATATATCTGTATGCAGTTCTTGCCAGCTGTGGAAGGATCGGGAATGGGTGACATGGAGAGGCAGCAAACTGAGAAAGTATTGAACAAATTGATCTCGAAAAACTCTCACGAGATACTCAATGTAGAAAAGGTACATCTTTTTGCATGATATGTTTTTTTTTTGCCCTCGAATCTGGAAGCATTATTTGTGGCTTAACTTGTTTGGTTTGTGTCGGAATTTTAGGCTGTAAACATGTACAATGTTAAGAGGGAGAAGAGGCAGAGGAAACAAGGTGGTGGACAGTCATCGTCCTCGAGCAAGTTTAAGCCGAACAAGAAATCTTTCAAGAAAACGTCACATAAAGGGTCGTCCTCAAATAAAGGAAAATCAAAATGATTGCTATGTCTTCGATCGGTAGGTTAACGGAAAATTTTGTCAGGTGTGTTGGAAGGAAAATGTTACTTGCACTTGTCAACTTCAATACCTTCTTTTATAAGTTTCATACTTTTGTTTGATATTTAAGCTATGAATGTATCATCTTATTTTATGGCGCATGACATTTCTGCCCTTGATCCATTTATGTGGTTTGAACAAAGTGAATGGAACTTAGTGTAAACTCTGAGAGGGGCAATATTGAAATGTGGAACTTTCACATGAAAAGAAAGCACACAAATGATTCACGGTTTAGTGGGTAAGTCGATGTTACCCAAGTGGGTTTTATACCATTGGATCAATATATACACACGCCCATCCACATAGGTGTGTGTTGATCTAAGGGTATTGAACCCACTTGGATAACTACCCAAGTGTAGCATCGATTAACCCCGGTTAAGTCATGTCGCAGGGGGGGATTTTTGGTGTTTAGTAAGTTTGAGTTTGTTATTTTATTTATTTGTTTAGATTTACATCAAACAAGTCGATAAAAGAATATAAATATGAAGTTTTATGGCTCGTACTGCAATTATTACATACGAACTGGTAGAAGAACTGATAAAATAGAATATTGGTATAATTACAAAAAGTACCCTTGAGGTTTGACCTAATTACAAAAAAAAATCCAGCTAATTTTTAAAATTAAAAAAAGTACTCATGAGGTTTGATTTAGTGTTAAAATTAAGGGGCTAACTGTAATATTTTTATAAATGTAATGGTATATTTTGAAATATTTTTTGCTCACGAAGGGTTAAATATTAGACAAAATATGACTGACTTTAGGGATATTTTTTATAATTTTGAAAGTTAATTGGTTTTTTTTTATAATTAGGTCAAACCTAAGGGTACTTTTGTAAATTAACCCTTATTCTTCGCAATATTAGCCTTCAAATCTTCCACAAACCGATTGAAATTTATTACCGACGATCCATCAGTCTCCATTGCATACTCCAACATTTTTCGCACATTCTTAACTCTCTCCGGATTAGTCGATGGGTAGCTATCCAGGTGGGTTCTATACCATTGGATTAACACACATCCATGTGGATGTGTGTGTTTATGTATTGATCAAACGGTATAGAACCCACTTGGGTAGCTACCCAAGTGGGTAGCATCTCCCCCGATTTATTTCCATCCATCAAAATTTTAATTTTCTCCGAAACCCTCTCACTATTTACAATTAATTTCTCATCACACAAATTAATCCCAATCTTCAAATCATCCACCACCAATTTCCGATTCGTAAATTGGTCCGTCAACAAAGGGTAACAAATCAACAGGACGCCACACCATACACTCTCCAGACTCCAGTATCGAATTTCACCCACAGTGCGATAAAAACGCTCCGATGCTCAGATGAGAAACCACATCAGTTTGACTGCACCATGGCACGATCAATCCTTGGCCTCAAATCCGATGGGTAAAACATCCTCGGTTCAACCCGACCCGGCCATACCGGGTCAGATCACCCAAATAAAATCCACCCCACTAAGCAATAGCCCATTGGCCACCTCACTAATCACATGCTTACTAATGTGTGCATAGCTACCAAATGAGACATAAAAGACCGAGCCATGAGGCTTGGTGTTGAGCCATTGGGTGCAGTCTGACACGGGCCTTGGTCGAGGCCCGGCCCGAGGGAAAACTGGGCCGATCGGATAGAAAGGTTGATTTTGTTGTAGAGATGAAATTGTTTCACATTGGAGTTCTTGAATTGTTTTGCAAAGAATGAAATTTGCCTTTTTAATGTCGTCGAAAGCTTTGAAGATATATTGTTTTTGGTTTGGAGATAGGACGTTTTTTTTTTTTGAGGGGGTTGGCATTATGGATTTTATTCCAGGTATGTATGTGGTCGATTGCATCCATGCGATTTTCTGTAAAAGGTAGCAAAAATAAGTAGGATTAAATACAAAAAAAAAAAATCAAAATTACAAAAAACACATTGATGTGTGTTTATATTTTATAAATTACTCCTTCAGAAGGGGTAATTGATAAGTATATTACAAACTTTTAATTGGGAAAATTGTCAATTTCGTCTAGTAACTAGGGCATTTTAGACTTTTGGTCCGCTAAGTTGTCAAAGATTAATTTTGGTCCAGTAACTTTAAAATTTGGGATATTTTTCGATTTTCGTTGGGTAACTCTAATTTCACCTGAAATTGTTGATGACGGAAAATTATCACATGTTCACCGACTAAATATATAAGTTTGACAAAAAATTGTAAGAAATTTAACAAAAATGACAATTAAGTATTGGAGGGGATCTAGCCAAATTATCGGGGACCCCATCAACAAAATTTGATTATGAGGTTACGCATATTTGTCATTTTCAATTTTTTTCCCAGTTTTTTTTTCTCAAACTTAAATATATAATCAGCAAACACGTGGTAATTTCTCCTGCAAATTGAAAACGGAAAAACCCAATTTATTGTTCATGTCATAAACATTCTGGTCCAAATCAATAATTTTCGGCGAAAATTAAACTAAATATCCCAAAATTTTAAAGTCACTGAACTAAAACCAAACGTTGACAACTTAGTGGACCAAAAGTCTAATGAGGCCAAGTTAGCGGACCAATTTGTACAATTTTTCCTTTGCAATTCACACTTTAAGAGGTATTTTGTAAATTTGCATTAATTAAGCTAAACCTAAGAGATTGTAATTTACCCAAATAATTAATTATCAGTACATACATAGAATAATTATATTTGCATGTTCTCTAATTTAGCCACGAGAAAGAAAATAGTGTCAAGGACAGTTCAAATCTTATTTGCCAAACTGAAATAAAGTACTCAAACTGATGATAAATTAAAGTGCAACTATAAGAATCAATAACATACCCTTAGAACCATTGCATCCACGTGGGCAGAGAAAACATGCAAAATCCCCTCGAAAAATTGGTCCTAGTTTATCGACCGATCGAACCCTAATGGGAAATCCATGGGGCCCTAAGATTTAAAAAATTGGCCCTTTGATCGTCGCGAGTCGGAGTGTCGAGCCCGACGATTTTTACGGATGAAAAATGATCCTTCATATATTTTATATTTAAACTATGATAAAAAATTTTTGGCCATAGTAAAATCAACTATTTGAAGTTTTTTTTATCAAAGTTAACGTAAAATAATTCTTTTATTTTAGCTATAAAAATAATTTAAAAACTAAAAATAGGCCTTTAAAAGGAAAAAAATGTGGTTTGTTTGTGGATTGATTGTGTGTTGATGAAAATGATTAGTGATTAAAAACACAAAAATAAAAGATATATTTTCAAATTTGAATCAACAATGCTAGTTTTAGTGCTAATCACGTTCACAAATGGGATAAATGGCCTTGGAGAGGTAAGGGAACAATTAGTGCATGAGGGGTTTGTGTTGTGCTTCATTTTGTTTGGTACAATGTGGAAATAAAATATCTTGGACACTAGTACTAAATGTGGTGGTGGATTGATTGTTTTGGAAGGTGATTGAAGATTTGATGATTTTAGGCATAAATAACATGGCCTTGAGAGGGTAATCAAACTAGGGGTTTGTGTTGTTTGCTTCATTTTGTTTTGTACAATGTGGAAATATTAAGTATATTAGTTTTGGAAGATTGAAGAGAATGGCAAAGTTTTGTAAGTTGGAGGCTTTAAGGGGTTAATTACAAAAATTGCCCTTGGGGTTTGGGGTGATTATAGAACCCAATTATGTTTCAAAATTACAAAAAGTACCTCAGGTTTGAGGGATTGTGGTAAAACTAATGAAATTTTTGTAAAGTCGATAATGCTTCCGACAGAGTTCCAAAGGAAAAAAATTGATCAAGAACAAAAACTGAATTGGACGGACAAAATTACCCCAAAAAAATTTGGACGTTTATGAAAAACCAGAGTGGTGTAAGTTATTTCTATATAATAACCATAAGAGGGTATTTGTAAGATTCTGGTGAGGATTTTTAATGTTATATAATTTGTGAAAATTTGTGAACAATACTATAGGGACAATTTTGGATTTTGATATCAATTTTTTTGATGGCGTCGGCAAATTTTGTACTGGAGTAAAATGTTAGACGAAATTAACCTTATGGGTAATTTTTGTAATTTTGAAACTTAGTTGGGTATTTCTTTGTAATCATCCCAAACCTCGGGGGTACTTTTTGGTAATTAACCCTGACTAAATGCATAAGAGATCTTTTATTTCTTATGTTGTTTCATATGGTGTTTCAATTCACCAGGTGAATACCTCGTGTATAAAATGATAATATTATTGTACACTTGACGATATGATAATATTTGAAACACTAAATGAAACACGATAGGAAGTAGAATTGCTCCAAATCTAATGTCATTGGTGTCAGATGTTCCCCACTAAATTACATTGTTGGGTGTGTATATACCAATAATAGTAGGTATACATACTATAAAACCTATCAAACCTCAAGGATTTTTTTGTAATTTTCAAACATCTCTGGATTTTTTATAATTAGCCCAAACCTCATGGGTGTTTTTGTAGTTATCCCTTAAATATAAATATATGAATATATCACTACATAACATAAAAATTTGGAGGATATATATTTATTTAAGATGTGTGACTTTTCTTTTCTCAAAAAAAAAAAAAGATGTATGACTTTTCTGCCAAAATATATATAGGAATCTTGAAAGAGACATTTTCAAGAAAACATCATATTCCCTCTTCTTCATGTGGTAAAATAAAATCATGTTCTTTTCATTATATATCCAACTAATGGACGTTTCATTTATTTCAATGTAAATGTTTCTGCTAATTACCATGTTCAGAGACAAAACACATGAATATAATATCATCAGTCCTAGAAGCTGGTTTAAAATCTATACCAAATTTTTACCAATTTCAATTTTGTACAGAAACAAAAGAACTGAGTTAATAACATAGAGCATTATGCATGCCACTGTGTTTCTAAATGTCTGCAAATTATGTGGTCCCTTTTACAGTGGCACATAGCCCTAATTACACAAGCTTTAGATTACACCCACTGTACTTTGTCTTCAAATCCTCTGGCAGAAGTTTAAACTTCACTCCCGACTTTGAAATCTGAAAACGGAGCGTTTTGGCGAGCTTCAGATGTCGATGCAGATTCTTTCTTGTCCAAGCCAAAGAACGAGCAACTCTGAAACGCATCCAGACTGTTTGCTATCAAGCGGTTCAAACCGCCAAGACTATCGCTAAGAATTAGATCATTGTTATGGTATCTACACGAGGGTATGTCCAAATCTAACGGTCCTAAAGAGTCGGGCTGTAAAATTAAAAAAATAGATCATAAGTCACCAAAAATCATCACAGAAAATCTCACTGAGATCATCTAAAGCCTACAAATATGAAAAAATTAACAGCTGATAGCAATCAAAAACGTTGTGTCTCAAATAACAATGTCAAATATCAAGTGACAAGAAAAGGAAAAGCGCAAATTACAAAAATTACCCCTGAGATTTAGCCTAACTACAAAAAAATCCAGTTATCTTTCAAATTTACAAATACCCCCTTAAGGTATATTACAAACACCCTCTTGTGGTTTGTATTCACTTAACAAAATCCTCTCTCGAGGGTGCAATTTGTAAACTATTAGTATTAGCATATGTCAAGGGTGTACTTGTGATTTTGAAAATAGCTGGGTTTTTTTGTAAGAGGTAATTAACTTTTACCCCCAAATTATGTGCGGTTATCGACTTCACCTACTAAACTTTTTTTTGTTCTACTTTCCTCCTTCAATTACACGATTTTTCTATCGTGCCATCTCCAGCCCATTGGCGGTGGAATAATCATGAATATTCCGTCAAGTGCCACGCATGTGACGGCATAAAAATTTGAGGCAGAGTCAATTATGACCTTGCATGCATGGCACATGACGGAAAATTCCCGAATATTCCAACAGAGATGAACTGGAAATGGCACGGAAGAAAAATCGTGTAGTTGAGGGGTAAAGTAGAACAAAAAAAAAGGTTTAGTGAGCAGAGTCAAAATACACGCATAGTTCGGGTGTAAAATATAATTTCCTTTTTGTAACTAGACTAAACCTCAAAGGTATTTTTTGTAATCAATCCAAAGGAAAATGTACCCTCGGGAAATGCTTACCCAGTATATATCAGTGAGCCCAGAGTTCTCTGTCGGATGATCAGATCTACAGTCACCCACAAGGTCTCCACAATTACGTTCGCTATTCGTCAATTTCTCCACTTCAGACAACTCCTGGAGGAAAATAAGAACAATGTTACCATGAACTCTTAAACAGCCATCACTGGTAATAGTTTATATAGCCCAAAAGAAAGGTATTATTCAAATCAAACCTGAACTTCATTGTCAGACACTGAAGGACTTGTCATATTAGCTTGTTTACAGACCTCTACAGAATCATTCATGTATGCGTTTGGGTCTTTATCACAGAAAGCACTAGTTTTCTGAAAAACAAAGGCATCACATGTTTCTTCAGCATCCCAGATGGAAGAAGGTACATGTTGCTGTAAGTCGACTTTGTTTTGATGTTTGTAAATGTGAGCGGCAATTGCAGCATCAAAAGAGTCGCAGCTAAATGGGTTCTGCTGAAGATAGTTTGAACCAAGAGGAACTGGAAACTCAGCGCAGTTGGCATCCACATTGTGTGTTGACTCAGAAAGTAGATCACCCATACTTATATTGGTAAGACTATCGGCCCACTCCCCAGCAGAGAACGCCATTTCCTTCTGCAAGGAAAATAGATTCAGAATAATGGAGGCTACTATAATAGTTTGCTGGGTTAATTACAAAAAGTACCCTAGAGGTTTGACATACTAACAAAAAAACCAGCTAACTTTCAAAATTACAAAAATACCCTGAGGTTTTATTTGGTTTAACATTTACCCTATTCATAAGCCAAAAATATTCAAGATCCCCCTCATATCTGTAAAAATATTTACTGAATAAATCATGGGTACCTTTTTTTGGAAAGTTAGCTGGTTTTTTTTTTTTTTGTAATTAGGTCAAACCTCAGGGTACTTTTTGTAATTATCCCTAGTTTGCTTGAAGGAAGTAAAGAGGAAAATAATGATTTTTCCTAGTGCAACGTAAACAATAATTTAGAGGTTGGTTTTACTAACAGTATGTAAATGACCAACATCGGCCCTAATTATCAGAAAAAGGATTTCAAGTTGTTTCTTTAAATAGACTTCAGCGTAGGCAGAAAAATACATGTGGTTTCTACAAGCAATCCACAAGGACAGTGTTTGAAATGAAATAAGTAAATCAACCACCATGTTTTCATGACTCCACCAGTCCTTGTTTTGATGGTGTAGCCACCCCACCTCATGAGATCTGATTAACTCTCCTGATTTTAGTTGGCAGCAGAACAATATCGAATGATGCCTATAAACCTCAAAATTAAAAGCATTTTACCATCTCATGCCTCTTATAATAGAATCAAAATTGAGGAGCTGTGCAAAATTTAGTTTACTGTAATGTTACCTCACATTTTGGGGAGGTTGGGATAAGGGTAAAGAAAGAAAGACAAAAACAAAGACGAAAGACGAGAAAAAAAGGAGGAGGAAAAAAAATACAGGCGGTGGCAGCCAGGTGGTGAAGAAGGTGGAAATTAAGGTGAAGAGAGATTTGGAAAGGGAAAAATAGAGAGAAAATGGGGAAGAAAAGATCGATTTCAAAAGAGCAGAGTGAAAAAATAGAAAGTCAGGAGAAGTCGCTCATAAAGGTACTTCTTCGTTATATGCTTTTAATACTTTTAAAGGTCCCTCATCAATGTAGTACCCTCATACATTGAGGAATCACCCTGAGATGAATCAACCCACAGAAAGAAGGGAACCTAACCAATGTTATTGGAAGATTTGACGATCCACGTTTTATTTCAGAAATGGCAACTTGATAGAGTGAAGTGCGAAAAGAGCAACAATGTAATTGACTTCAGATAATGGGATAATGATTGCTGAGCTGAATTGAGTTGACACAAATACAAACCACTAAAATCATTCAAACATCACATTGACATATAATTCTATCAATTTAATATGCATATATATGTTAAAAAGTTTAAAATGCATGAATTGAATTCATATTATAAGCATCCACATTAAAAGCAATAAAGCAAGGAAAGTTCAAGACATACCGTGTTTTCAACTTGTCTTGTAAATGCTAAATCTCCACTTGCTTTTCTGACTGATGATATACCTGTTGTGCTATCATGATATCTTGAATTATTGATGTTGGAAACAGAGACACCACACTCAACTGTCTTAATTGGCGCAGATGTGGGTGAGGGAGCCAGAGTGACAATTTGTTCTGCAGAGACAAGCTGGTCATTACAGGGAGCGCTTGGGTTCACAGTTTCAGCATTCTGCTCTGTTGCTGTGTTAATGTTCAAATTTTGCTCGTTGATATGCGCACAAGACAATGCTTGGGCAGTAGCAGATTCAACCTCAGCTTTTGAAAACCAGCCATATCTTGAAATAGGAAATAATATCTGTTACACTCTGTCCATCCTGCTAACATAATTCTTTAGATAGAAAGAAAATACGAGAGTAGAACCTGAGGCGGAAAATTGGAGGGCTTCCAATTAGGTAATGCACATCTGCTGCACAAAGAGTAGAGTCCTTCGTCCACTTCTGATACCCAACCAGGTTTTCCTTCTGTGCCCAGTAAGGAAAAAGCATTAACTCTTGATCTACTAAACTTGAGTTTCCCCATTTGCGATTTAGATGTTCCAATACAGATGATATTCTCTTTCGTGTACTCAATGTCAGTTCCAGATGGGGATTATGATGATCCTTCAGAATAAATATTACAGTCAGCACTATAAAACCACTTGAGAACTTCGTCAAAACTGCTGAAAATTAACCCCAGCATTAGAACTTCCTTTCAATCTTACCCTTTCCAAGGCTTTTTGAGTACATTCATCAATTGGAAACAATTGGAGCTTAAGTTTCGTGGAGCTATGATTATTATTCTCGTTGAACTTGCTTTGTGAAAACGTTTGTAAAGAGTGTGCCGCTTCCCCAACAAGTTGAGAACCATCATGACCTGAAAATATTTGAGGAACCAGATTGGCAACTTTAAGTTAATTTAATGTGTTATGATTCACACATTACTCCTGCCTACACTAAGTTCAGGAAAATTAGCAACGCACCTGGTGTTTCCTGAAAATTTTCAATCTCTTTATCGGTGTCCACTGCTCCAAATGTTCAGCAGCATCAGCAACCAATGACACCCCACGCAATGGCCGCCTTCTCCCATCTTTTATATGCAGCTGTTGATACAAGTCCTATAGAGTTGATTTGGCCAGAAAAAATAACACTATGTTGTCAACAAGGAAGAATCAGCTAAAGTAAAATTTGAAGCATCACAACCTATATGAAAAATATATGCAAAAGACGATCTCGTAACAGGACTATGCTTGTTACACAGGAAACTGACAACTCCAAATGCAGCCCACACAGATTGAGCATTCTAATTAACTAAAATAAGCCATGTCCTAAACATTCTTCCCACAACAAAACATGAGAGAAGGTCAAAAGACAGATGCCACTGTGGTCCTTTGAATGCTTAGTCACAAATGACGAAAATAATTTTCCTCTTACATCTGCAGATCATCTGAGAATCCCCAACAAGCTTCCCAGATCATAAATAAATTTGATTTTTGGTGTGAAAATACAGCAATGCATACACGCGTGAGAAAACAATAACAAGGGCGGTTCACAATACAGCACAATTATTCAGCATGAATGAAGCAGCGCTTATAGAGGACTATGTGAGAGATCATGAAAGTCCAAAGTATATAACGAATGTGTACTCTCAGCAACAGAAAATAAAAACTAGCTTCCAAGTCAGTTTCTTTTTATCTGAGACTGGTAAAGTGCACGCGAAATAAGTTCATCTCATCATATTATAATCAATTTATAGAAGCATCTAAATGATAATATGACTGCGTATTCACTATCTTTCAATCTGCAGCAATAACTCATGGATTTAATGAAGAAGCACCATATCATCCTTTGGTGCATCCACGAAATGCCTTCATTGCTTGATGTGGATTGAGATTAGAGAACCAAGACACAAACTAAAGATAACTATCAATTCATCACCTCAAGTATGATGAACCTTGTATTGTTTTTCTTTGTTCTTTTCTCCGTTTGGTCAAGATCCAGTGATGAGTGAATCTAGTAGCAGCTAGAATGCCTCTTGCCTGTGCTTTCAGTAGGATCATCTTTTTAGTCTAGTAAAACTATTATATCGACCAGAAAGGTGGTGCATGGAACTGTAGTTGGCAAATTGTTTTAAAAAGAGGTTTGATTGTGATTATCTAAAAATTGGTCTACCACTATGTTAATTTTTGCACTTCGCGATACAGTACACTTGACCAGTGACCAGTGTTTATTCGAAGTTCACCTGTTTTTCGTCGATGTTTCGCTGTTTTGACAGAAGCAGGGTCCACTTTGCAGTTGGCACGACTCACTTCCATATTTACATGGCGCTTGAACAAAGCTCCTTTTCCAGTTCCAACTTTTTGAACATTCTGGCTGTCAACAAGAACCATTTTTACTGCACGGTTATCATGGCCTGGTGCTCTGACCTGATTCGAGGAGGGAATGTTTGGAATAGGAGAATTGTTTTCTCCAGATGAAAGTCGTTTCTTAATATTCTTTTTCCGATCTTTCAAGAGTTGGTTCTCCTTCATGATAAAGAAATAATCAGTACAATCAGATCTCATTATTTCATCTTCAAGTTAAGAAACCACTAATCTTAAACTAACCAGAGTTTCTATAAATATCTTAAATCTTCGAGGTTTCAAGTGAAGCTTAGAGGCTTTACAGCTGTACTTTTCAATAATGACCACCTGCAAAGTACATCAGTTAGGAGACTAGCCATTAGGAAAAAGAAAGATGCATCATACAACCAAAAGAAGACGTGATTTATTGATAAAACCAAATTCACGAGTAGGAAGTCATACCTAATCAAGGCAAAATAAAATCATGCCCTGAAAACACAACATAAAAGAGAGGGAAAAAAAAAAGGCTAGACTAAGGAAAACAATGAAAAGTTTGCATGTGCAGATGCGTAGTAGAGCATACAAATGCTAGTAGCAGACACAGTTACTAGTACATTGTGAATACCTACCAAAAAAAAAAAAAAAAAAAGTAAAATAATGTTTAAGTTTGCAGATGTGTCTCTACCTGAGTAAATTGAACCTACAACTTATCAATCAAATAAGACTCACAAATGGATTAGTAGTCAACAAAGCTCACTAAATTAAATAGATCCCTCAAATGTACACTTGTATCCTCAACATTAACATATTGATATGTACTATGATACTATCAATTGTAGAAAAGTACAAATGAAGCAGCTCAATCATCCCCTAGACTTCTCATGTTCCCCATAGTAACAAAAGTTGTAACACAAGTCCCACAGGTGCCAACAAGGACTTAGCAGACCATCCATCAGGTGAACTGAAAATTACTTAACTGCGAGGATAACTACCCAAAATAAGACTTCTTAATCAGCTACATTTCGTAACTACTGATCCATTGGAACAACCAAATAAAATGGGGAAAAATTCTTCCAAAGACAAGTTACTCGTAAAATTAGAAGGGAGGGGGTAGAGAGAGGCAGATGGAGATAAGTTATAGAGACAAGAAGCAATGTTCCTATTGCAAACACTTTCATATGTAGCCCATTCTTGCTTCTCGTGCATGAATTAGTAAGCAGGCCAATGAATTTGCATGGTGCCATAACTAGTCATTTCGCAAATTCTTAAGTCAAGTTCACTAGGGACTGCAAGAAGTGGCTTCTTTCAAACTATATTTGTTAAAAGTCAAATGAGGAGTTACAGTGAACGTATTCAAAATATAAATATACATTTAATGAATCAGATTTTTGGGGCATTATCTAACAAGTAAACAAAAATCATAAATGAGCATTAAGAGAATGAAAGAGTGAAAAGAGTCATTTGGCAAAGCAACCTCAGAAAATGGACCTGAAAACCTCTCTTCCAGCAATATTTATCAAGATATTGTATTTAAAGATGACGCTATGTTAATGCATGTCAACTGTCCACTGTCTCTTATGTAGTGTACTTTTTTCCCTTTTGCTTTTTTCATGAAAAGTTTCCTTAAAACAGAAACCAATATATATATATATATATATATATATATAGTTCATACATCTGGCAGAATAACAGAACTTGCAAACAGCTTCTTCAAAACATTCTCGAGGCCCATGTTCCCTTCATTTTCCAAAACAACAGGAAAAGAAACAGAAATATATTATGTAAACACAACCTAATTGGCAGGTAATCAGGAAGAATACCCCTATGATACATCTCCACTTAACCAGTAAATTATGTTGCAGAAACATGTTGTAGAAAAATATTCTGTAAACACAACCTAATTGGCAGGTAATCATGTTGTAGAAACAAATTTGTGTGTGAGAAAGAAATTCTGTAAACAGTTGGTCACCATCGAAGCATCGCAGCATTGGTATCTTTTGAGTTTTTGGCATCAAGACAAAGTTCTGGGCCGAGTAACTTGTTCATTCGCCTTACAAGCCGATAGTAATAATGCCTAACCTGAATGTCAAAAATCAAAAGAGAAGAAAAGTTAGAATGTATCGAGGAAAGAATTGAGTAAGAAATCAACATGCAATTTCATGAAAATCACCTGATCCTTGTTTTTGCTCTGGACACGGGAAGTAATTTTCTCAAAATTCTGCCAGAAAAAGCATTCCAATGTCAGAATATATTCACCGGAAGAAAAAGCACATTATTTCCAAATGAACATCTGTAAAAAGGTAGGAGATAATTTGCCTTGCCAACTTGCCGCAGAGCAGCAAAAAGCTTTCTTCCTCCTGACGGGTCCAGGCAGCCCATTGCCTTGTTTGTTTTTTCACTGCAAAGTAGATTTAAAAAAAAAAAAAAACGATCAGCATAAATATTTCACCAGTTATTTACATCTGATAAAGTAAATAAGATCTAAAGCTACCAGGCATCTGTGGAGCCGGATTTTCTTGTGAGGAAGGCACACTAGAACCCCCATCCTTAGTTCCAAGATTATCAGGACCGAGGCAAAGCTCACAATCTAATAATGAAACCTGTGTCACCATTTGTATGTATTTGTCATCACACGAATGCTACACCTTCCTGCATTCCCAGCTACGTCTGATAAGACACAACTCGCGTTGCCTCAAGACAGAAACAAGCCTGGTCGAAACAAGGAAAAGACAGCTAAAAATTTAATGGAAATAAATTAAGGTTTAACAATATATGAAAATCAACATGTCAATCTAAATAGAGATATAAGCAATAGCGCCTAATAAGTCAATGAATTGAAAATGCAATCAACTATCAGAAGTACCACAAACCAGAATTACGCAATCATTCAAGTTCCTACCACATGAATTACAGCTGTATAAATGCCAAACAGAACCAATCACTCACATAGGGAAACCCTAGCTCACACACCTCGACTTGGAGGAAAGAATTGAATAATTTTAACTGATGCACAATAGATTTAATGAAATCCCATATCAAAATCGAAATACCCAGAGCACACAATCAAGAGGAAAACATCACAAATGGAAGAAACCAAGTGTGCAAAGAGCAAAAATTAGGGTTCCCACATTATATCCAAAGAATCAAGCCCACAAAACAATTATAAGACAGCAGAATTCCAATTAAACAGAATCGAGAAATTAGAGCTTTATTTTAAGTCGGTGCAAAACTTAAAACAACCTCCACTCACCAATTGAATTCACGAACCCTAACAAATTGCAAAATCAACCTCAAAAAAAAACCCTAAGATCTATTATTCTGCCGCCTCCAATGTGCATCAGTGTTCATGGAGAAAGAAAAACAAAAATTATGGCAGATTACATACCAGTTACCAAAATCAAGATAAGCAAAAGATTGAACAGCAACAAAGGCAGAAGGGATAAGAATTAAAATAAAAAAGGAAAAAGAAAAAGAAAATACAGAGACTTAACTAAGAGATGAATATTGAATATAACTTGAACTGCAGTTAAAAGTTTAAAATAACGTAAAAGGAATAAGAAATTGGGAAAAGGGGGAAAAAGAATAAACAGAGCACAGAGGGATGCACACCACCTGGTTGATAGATTTATTTTGTTTTTATGGTTAGTATTCCTTTTTTTTTTTTTAGTGGACCTATTTTGGGGTAATTTTATGATGTATGAAGAGTATCAAAGAATATAAGTTCTATAATTTTCACACAATTTAAATGGAAAATCCTCCTGGTAAAGAGAACAATTATGTTCGACCCCAATCTACTAATAACGATCTCTCCCCGAATCGAACCCACGATTTTGAGATGAGTTCCCAAAATTTCACACCACCGTATAAGCGATTTGATATTATAGGTACATATATTTTATTAATTTATTTTTTAATAACCCTATAGTGGACCTATTTGGGGTAATTTTTGTGAAATAAAAGAGTATCAAAGAATATTAAAAAAAAAAAAATTTCTAAAATCAAAGAATATAAAATATATTTTTAAATTATCATTTAGATAAGTTCTATAATTTTCTCAAGAACAAATGGAAAATCAAATCTATTTTTATAGGATGATAATGACCTTTTTTCTTTTGAGGGGGCCCAATTTACATAAATCACCATTGTAGTTTATTAAATTTTATAGATCCCCTAAAAATTAAAAAATTAACATTACTAAAAAAATAATCTAATTTCTAAAATCACAAGAAATTGTTTATTCCTTCGATATATTTCTACTCAAAATAAATTAAAATCTATTTTTTAGGGGCATTTTTTTCTTTTAGAATTGGAAAATATATATCATAAGATGAACATTTTAAAATAATTATAATAGCATAGAAAATATAGAAAATGGAAAATTTTATATTGGCATTTTAGTGACTAGCATTTTGCAAGAAAAATAGGGAAAATGGTTAACAATTTCAAGTGAGAAATCTAAAAAAGAAAAATCAATTCCTACTAGATTCTACATTAAATTATAAAATAAAATAAAATGATAGCTAGTAGTCTAGTACCAATATGACAAACATTTACCTAGAATCACAATGAACAGAGTCTTACAAAAAGATGGAGATTCTTGGGGAAAAAAATAGTAATTTTGGTTCATAGATATTTCAAATTTGTTTGGCATTAGTAAAATCAAAGTTTTAAGAAACAAAAAATTATTTCTTTCAGGTTTGAAATTTGAATTGACCAATACCAATTCAAAAAATCTAATTCCAGACATGAAACATCCACATCACATGTACTACTCCAAACTTACTAATTGTACCTAATATTATGGTCTCATCTAATAATAAAACATTTAAATAGTCATATGTCATGTAAATAGGCACAATTCACACCCCCCAACAAATCACATACATCACAAAACACTATAATCATGTTATGTGTAGAATCAAACTCTCTATCAAATGTATGATGTATCTATGGAATTATATTTTGTAACAATGATTGAAATTTAATAATGTCTTTTTATTTTGTGATTTCTATTATTTTTACGATATATATATATATGAGGAATTTAGTGTCATCTTTTTGTTTTATCGCACCTAATAGACGTAATAATTTATTTTATATATAATTGTTTGAATCTGCAAGATAATTTTTCCTGAAACTATTGCAATATCCAAAATGATTGAAATCAATGCAAAAATATATACGCATATCGTCTTATTGAAAGACCCCATCGTTGCATAGTTGCCCTCGAGGAAAAGTCAAAAACGACTTTGCATACATGACCTAGATACTTGATGGGCTAAATCTAATTATAATATAATAAAGGCTCAAAAGGTCCAAATATAATGGAGTCCAACAAGGATTTTTCTTATGAGCTTAATGGGTCATATGGTCCTCTCATCCGACAATATATAACCTAAGTTTCAATCCCATAAATACACCATCTAATTCAAGAAATGAGATTCATCCTACAATATGTAGCCTTGTGAATTTTGATTATTATCCGACTCTCTGACCTGATAATATGACATGAGCGTCAGATGGTATTACGAGATATTATTGTGACTAAAATAGGAAAGTTGATTTGTGCATATCTTTTTAGCCATAATTTGCCTTAATATATTATTTGTATTTTAGGTATTTATATGTGTGAATATTTAGAGGATTTTAGGAGATTATATTAGCCTTGGAGAACAAGGTTCTCGCCACTGTTTTGTAACTATATATACTTAGTTTTGTGTGAATAAAGACAAGATGGAAATTGAGTGAAATATTTGTCATGGTATCAAGAGCCGACGGAGATCCTAAGGCAAACATTTTTTTCTACTTCCACGAGAGATCATGGCTGGCGGAGAAGAAGCAAAGAAAGGAGATGGTGACAAGAAGGTGGATATGACATATCATCTTGGATCAAGTGATGGTCCAGGCAACATCATCACCCCGATACAATTACGTGGTGGGAATTACGATGAATGGGCGAGAGCCATACGAACCTCGCTAAAGGCGAAAAGGAAATTTGGTTTTGTGGAAGGGACTGTTCCGAAGCCAAAAACAGAGGAGAAACTTGAGGATTGGATTGTTGTGCATTCGATGTTGGTGTCGTGGCTGACCAACACCATTGAATCGTCGATTCGGTCGACACTCGGAGAATATGATGATGCACAACTCCTGTGGAACAATCTCAAAAACAGGTTTTGTGTGGTAAGCGGCACTCGTATATGTCAATTAAAAACATCCTTGGGGAATGCAAGCAAGGAAAAACTGAGACTGTGGCAACTTATTTTGGTCGTTTGTCAAAAATCTGGGACGAACTAACCGCATATGTATGTCAAAGTCTTAGGTTTGTAAGTGTG
Organism: Rehmannia glutinosa; assembly: GCA_016081115.2. Lineage (NCBI taxonomy): Eukaryota > Viridiplantae > Streptophyta > Magnoliopsida > Lamiales > Orobanchaceae > Rehmannia > Rehmannia glutinosa. Next base: position 207,596 of record JABTTQ020002059.1, on the reverse strand, counting down.
GCGATTGCACTTGTAACATCATTGCACAAGTAGAAAAAAAGAGAAAGCAGACCATCTACATCACTTTTTTATTGGCCTCGATGGAGCTTACGCCCATTCGAACAAATCTGCTGACAAGAGCCTTTGCCGACACTTGATAGAGCATATCAACAAGTGATTCCAAGCGGAAGATCTGCGTGGAGAGAATTGTCTTCATCGAGGAAGAAGCGAGACAAAGATATCATGGCCTTTGCAATTGACGACACGCGCGTGGTAAGTCTCGTGTGGACAATATTAATAAATTTTGCAATCATTGTAATAGAGAAGGTCACGATGAATCCTCTTGCTTTCAATTACACGGTTTCCCGATGGTGGGGAGACCGACCTCGTGGAGGAAGAGGATCGGGTCGTGGTGGAGGACGGACGGGGAGAGAAGAGGTGGGCGTGTAAGTTCGTCATGTCATGGAAAACAGAGGTGCAGTGCACCGCCCGTCCGCGCCACATAAAACTCGTCCCTGAACATCGTTTGGGCGACAAGCGGAACTCACAAGGGGCCGACAAAGTGCAAGAATAACAGTCTTCTTTGGTGTTTCAAAGAAGACAATCGCAACAACTTCTTGATTTTTGCACCTAGCCAAAACAAAAGATCGATTGCATGGTAAGAACAAGAACTTTAGTTGGATTATCGATACAAGAGCATCTAACCATGTGACGTGTGACTTATCTATTTTGTGAAATATGAGAAAGGTGAAACACTGCTCGGTGGGATTACCGGATGGAAACACGGTAGAAGCAAACCGAGGAGAGGAGTGTAGTTTTGCCAGGAGGATTGAAACTTGACAATGTGCTTTATGTCCCACGCTTAACATGCAATTTAATTTACGTGACAATTAATTGATGAATCAAATTGCATTGTTCAATTCACTAATAATGTTTGTGTTATACAGACCAACCGACGAGGAAGGTGATTGGAGCGGGTGAAAGATTGGATGGACTTTATTTTTTCCGTGGTGTTCCTATAGTAAAGGTGTTGACAGTGGATGGTGATTTGTCGTTCGAGTTATGGCATCAACGAATGGGGCATCCGTCGGAGAAAATATTGAAGATGATTCTGGTTGTGAGTCATTCTTGTAGAAAGCATAATAACCTCGATCTAGTTTTCCCATTAGTACGAATAAAGCTGGTAGGATTTTTGAACTTGTTCATTTGGATTTGTGGGGGCCTTACAAGACTCGTTCTTCATGTGGGGCTACCTATTTTTTGACAATAGTAGATGATTTTTCAAGAGGTGTTTGGGTATATTTACTACGCAATAAAATGGAAGTTGAATCTATGTTTCTTAATTTTGTTGCTATGGTTGAACGACAATTTGAACAAGTCATAAAACGTGTGCGAAGTGATAATGGGACCGAGTTTCATTGTTTACATGATTATTTTCAAACTAATGGAATTATTTTTGAGACTTCTTGTGTTGGGACACCACAACAAAATGGGAGGGTTGAGAGAAAACACCAGCATATTTTAAATGTGGCTAGAGCATTGAGATTTCAGGGGAATTTACCAATCAAATTTTGGGGAGAATGTGTGTTGGCAGCGTGTCACTTAATTAATAGAATGCCCTCCATTTTACTTGAGACTAAAACTCCTTATGAAATGTTGTTTGGAAAAATACCTTCTTATGATGCTATTCGTGTATTTGGTTGTCTTTTCTATGCTCATAATCAACACACGGATAAGTTTGCTAGTAGGAGTCATAAATGTATCTTTGTTGGCTATCCATTTGGGAAGAAAGGATGGAGATTGTATGATTTAGAAAAACATGAGTACTTTTGTCGAGAGATGTGAAGTTCTTTGAGAAAGAATTCCCTTTTGTGACAAACCAACCAAAGAACGTGTTGCCTCATCTCTACTAGTGAACAAAGAGGATGGGGTATGGAGTGAGGATGAGGGTGTTGATAAGTGTGATTTGAGCGTTGAGGGGGTTGGAGGACGCGTCCACTCCCGGGAGATTCAGTCTTTGCGATGGAGTCCGAGCGGCGGCCGCACGTGAGGATGTTCATGAGGAGGGGCTGGAAAATACGATGGGGAGCCAGGTGTGCAAGTTGGGGTTGAATTAGGGCGCGAAAACGAGTCAAAACTCCATCCACGCGATATCGTGATTTTGTTACTCATCTTATACGGAAAATAAAGTCCATCCGAGAATTCATTAGCTCCTTCATCTTCCCGTGCACGCCCCTATCCTATAACACATTTTGTGAATTGTGAACATTTTTACGTGAGACAGAGAAATTTTCTTGCAACAAAGATAACGATGGGACATGAGCCAAAGCATTTTAAAGAAGCAATGAAAGACCCAGGATGGCGAGATCGATGAGTAAAGAGATACGCCCTTGAAGACAATAAGACTTGGGTCATGGAGACTCTTCCACCGGGAAAGAAAGCACTAGGAGCCAGTGGATATATAAAATTAAGTATAAATCTGATGGCAGTATAGAACGGCTCAAAGCACGACTTGTGATCTATGGCAATCATCGTGGAGGAATTGACAATAATGAGACATTTGCACTTGTGGCAAAATTGGTGACGGTGCGTGTTTTTCTTACAATTGCATTTGTTAAAAATTGGGAGGTGCATCAAATGGATATACATAATGCTTTCCTTCACGGTGAGTTAAGTGAGGAAGTTTATATGAAGGTTCCTCCAGGTTTCAAGAATTCAAATCCTAACATGGTTTTGCGGGTTGAAAAATCGTTATGCGATGCAAAAACAAGCTCCTCGATGTTGGTTTGCAAAATTGTCAACAACATTGAAGAATTATGGATTTGTGCAATCTTATTCGATTATTCCTTATTTGGGTTGTGTCGGGAGGAACTCGGATCAATGTGTTAGTTTATGTTGACGACTTGATTATTACGAGGGAATGATAAAGTTGCATTAACGATTTTTAAAGATTACCTTGGCGGTCCTTTCATATGAAGGATTTGGGAGTTTTGAAATATTTCTTAGGGCTCGAGGTAGCTCGTAATCCAAAGAATCTTTATTTGCCAAAGAAAATACACACTCGAGATAATTTCTGAAACATGTTTATTGGGAGCTAAGCCCGCGGCATTTCCAATGGAACAAAATCACAATTTGGCCCTTGCAAAGGGTGAATTACTTGTGGATCCGACGTCGTATATGCGACTTGTAGGGAGATTGATTTACTTGTCTGTGACGAGACCTGATCTTGCTTACTCGGTCCATATTTTGTCACAGTTTATGCAAGAACCTCGTGAGGATCATTGGGAGGCGGCTCTCAGGGTTGTGAGATATTTGAAGAAGAGCCCGGGGCAAGGGATTTTGCTTCGTGTTGATAGTGACCTCAATCTAGAAGGGTGGTGTGATTCAGATTGGGCTAGTTGTCCACTTACGCGACGTTCCTTGACAGGATGGTTTGTGTTACTTGGTTGTTCTCCTGTGTCGTGGAAGACCAAAAAGCAACAAACAAAGGTGTCGAGATCGTCTGCGCAGAGTCGAGTATAGATCAATGGCAGCAACAATGTGTGAGTTAAAATGGCTTAAACAGCTTTTGGGTGACTTGGGTGTGCGGCATCCGAAGGGTATGAAGTTGTATTGTGATAGTCAGTCGGCGTTGTACATTGCTCAAAATCCGTTTTTCACGAAAGAACAAAGCATATAAGTCACTTGTCATTTTGTTCGAGATGCGATAAATCGAAGGGATGATTTGTCCGTCTTATGTTTCCACTAGTGTTCAATTGGTAGACATATTTACAAAAGCATTGGGAAAAGAAAAATTTGAGTTTCTACTTCGCAAATTGGGCGTTCGCGATCTACACGCTCCAACTCGAGGGGGTATTACGAGATATTATTGTGACTAAAATAGGAAAGTTGATTTGTGCATATCTTTTTAGCCATAATTTGCCTTAATAAATTATTTGTATTTTAGGTATTTATATGTGTGAATATTGAGAGGATTTTAGGAGATTATATTAGCCTTGGAGAACAAGGTTAAGCCACGCTTTGTAACTATATATATTTGGTTTTGTGTGAATAAAGACAAAATGGAAATTGAGTGAAATATTTGTCGATGGTCATCGTCGGAAAATCCTGATATCCTAACAACTTGTTGTGTTACGAGGAAGTAGGTCATCTCAATCTAGCTCGGAGACTTGTAGAATAAATTGATACCACATCAATACTTAAAAGATTATATATCAAAACTATTTTCTATATGACCTGGTTGACTTTAACTATATCATTTCAATGTAATTGTTAAATAAGGGGGAAAGTAGATCATAGAGTCTAATGTAGGTTGTATGTATTAATAAATATTTTGACACAAGTATTTTACTTTCACTAGTAAGTTATTTCCATCTCTTGAGTATTTATGGCAGTACTACCAAGGAATTGCATAGGTGTACAATAACCTAAATTTACACTAAAGCTCAAACTTAATTCATTTACCCTAAGGTTGAGAAGTGTTAAGGAAGATGTTACTAATCCCTTTCAAATTTGTGCCTTATGCAAAACCAACTGAGAGAACAACAACAACCTAAGTTCATATGTCAAAAGTTTCACATCCTTTATCTAAATATTGCACTACATTTAGTGAAAATTAGTCAAGTAATGATCAACAAAAGTGTAATTCATTTAAAATATTTTACAATCAACACAAACATAATCAATATGACAATTTAATGCAAAAAAATGTAAATTAAGTATGTTGTTGTAAAGCGAAACGACAACGAAAATATATTAAAAACTAAGAGAATGCGAAAATGAATGACTCAAAAGCATAACATAAAACAAAAAGAAATAGTTTGGAACTTAGGGAGAAAATTCATGCAACAAATTCAAGATAATAATACCTTTGTAATCATAGACAAAATGCATTTAATCAAAAGAACACATGAAACAATTCACAAATATTATTTGTGTAAATTTCTTTGAACCCCATGTATGTTATATAAAGATTGAGAGAATATTGTTGCCCTAGTACTTTCTCAAAACTTTATTGGCTTAACATATTATCAAGGTTCATGACATAAGTTTGACTATGTATACTCATGATGTTATTATTCATATCCATCAAGTTTTTATATATATAAGATCATATAGTTGTAGAAGTATTAGATATAATAACAAAATATATATTTGTGGACTTGTTCCTAAATTGATTCTAAACTATGATATGATTGTGCCAAATAATAAGGTTTAAGAACTAAAATTTGCATATATAAGAGGAGCAACACTTTGGAAAAATATATTTAAAAGAATATATTATGAAGTTGACTTTGAACTTAATGTCATGTCTAACAAGATAGATAAATATTATTCAATTAGATGTTGGGATCAACCTTTTGCTCTAGTGGTTGAGGCATGTGTTGTAAGGGTAAATGACCCGGGTTCGATCCCATACGGGTGCGTGTGTCCCCTCCCCAAGTTCCCCCAATGTACTAAAAAAAAAAGATGTAAGATATGAATGGATAATATTGAATATATCAGTCTTTTAGCATTTAAAACCGTATGTGAAATTGTAAATGGAAAGCGTGAGAATTTGAATTGAACTTAGAAAATACAATATCCAATACTATTTATTTATAAAAAAAAGTCTAAAAAATAATATATCACCAACTATAGTGCAAGAATTAAAAAGGACCCGTGATATAAACATTGAAGAAGATAAGAATGTTGATTTATAAACATTTGAAGAAATAAATAGCATAAAGATTTACTATAGATGCCACCAATATTAGAATTATAATTAAAAGCAACTAAAAGTAATTTAAGCAATACTAAATGATGGCTGAAACCATACACACACAAAAAAAGAAAACAACAACAACCCGTGGGGACACAGATTCGGGATTTTATTTTGAAAACCTATAGATGCATTTTACCTCAAAATTTTTGGGGGCAAGTGTATAAATTTAAAATAAATAATAAGTAGGAAAATTAAATTTTGAAAACTTTTGGGGGGACAACAACCCCCACTTTCCCCCTTAGTTCTGCCTCTGACAACAACAACAAAAACCATCGACAAGAAGTCAATAGGATTAAGCCTCAGGATTTTTATTTAGAAGATAATAAATAATTTCATAACTAGCAATTCGGATACACAATTAAAAAAAAAAATCCGTATACTAAATAGTATATGCATTGTGAAAACTAAAAAAAAAAAACGAACTAAAAAATATATATTAAAAGAAAAAAAAAGTGATAATAATAATAATAATAAAAAATAAATAAATTACTTATAATTGACTAGATATTTCCATTATATTTTTTAGTACCTATAGACATCTTTGCTCAAAATACTATAAATCGATCTCATTAAATTAATCTTTTCCCCCAATTCTTGATATATAAATTAATTAAGCAGTAATTCTAAAAATAAGCAATTGATTACCTTGTTCATATTTGTGGTTGTTAATTTGCATCTTTCTCCATCTCCACAAACCATGTTGATTCAACCTCCATAAAATCTATTGTAGAAGGAATTGGATTTTGATGGGAAACAAATAATTTCACAACTAAAATCATATCGACTGATGATTTATCATAAAAGATAGCATTTAACATATAGATTGAAAAACGATCTCGAATTGGAAGAACGAATCGCGTCGAGTGAGCAACTCATAAGCCGCCATCGTAGATCTCACGAAAATGAAAAAGACGTGTGAAGTTAGGTTGTGAAAAAACATCATTCATTTATAGTTACACGATTTTATATTATTATAGATATCCCATATAGCAATTATTCGAGAAATTAATGTCAATTCGAGCCAAAAATGTCAATTATATACTTTTACCCATTAAACTCATGCCGCTTATCAAAGCACAAAATTTGTAGTACAACACTGAAAAATACATATGAATTATTTGAAAACTACAAACCGCAAAAAAAAGGCCCGGCCCATTATTAATTAATGAGCCCAAGACGGTTGGGTCTCGGACTCGTTCTCTCGAATCCCCAGGCCCAAAGCCCATGTGTATATAGCCCACAAAACAAAGACCCGTTTGAAATTTGGGATAAACCAATAATCAGTCGCTAAGAATTGCCGGCCGGCGATTTGCTTTTTGTCAGCCGTAATAGAATCGGAGTAAAGATGAGCTTGGGTTTCGCCGGCGGCGTTCTCGGAGTTCTGATTCTCTCACACGCGGCCTACTCCACCATCCAGTGTACCCGCACCTCATTCATTGCTTATTTCAATTTGTAATTTGTGAAATTTTACACAAATCCTGAAATAATCATATGCTGTTTGATCAATTTTTCATGATTTTGCAGATCGGTATTTGCTCAATATCACCGATGAGCAGTTTTCGGTCCCCTATCAACGTACTTTCTTTAATAATACCTTTAAACATGCGTGTGTGTGTGTGTGTATTGTATGTAGATGTGTTTTGGGGTTAATATTGTGATTGATTTACAGGTAGTGCTGGAGCTGATAGCAGGAATGATTTTTGCACATTGGCTGCTTTGATTGTGCCCGGAAACTTCTTGTCGATACTCCCCATTCAGATGAGAACAGGTTTTTAGCTTCTTTTTTTGTTTTTAATTTTTCTTTTATGTTGGAATGATATCAAACAGTAACTACATTCTGAGTATTGCAAAATCATATGAGCATGACTGAAAAATGACAAACTAAACGATTCGAGTTCGTTAACATAACGAACCAAGTTTGAACACATTTTTTCGTTCAATAAGATGTAAACTAGGCTCGAACTTGACTCGAAAAAAGAATAAAATATTTATAAAAATATCAAGCTACTCGAGCTCGATTTGTGTTCGGCTCGACTAAAGCTCGTTCGAGCTCGATTCGATTAATAATTAAACCAAGCTCAAACAAAAATTTTTGAAGCTCGAGTAGAATTCTAACAAGCTTGAAGAGTTTTGTGTTTGGATTGACTCGACTCGTTTACATTCCAATATGAGTGAATAATATTCATTGGGTTGTGATGAATTGTCTTTGGTTTATTTGAATCTTATGCACATGCTGTAGCTTGTCATTGTGAGAGTTTGTTTATGTTGAGAACATAGCAAATGAATAACTATTGGGGATAAGTTTGATAAATTGCGTAGAAATTGTTTAGGTTTTGTGTAGCACCCTTTCTAGCTTGCTTGAATATTAATGCGAAAATAACAAATAAAAATTGAAATACTTAAAAATACGGAATAATAAAAAATCTTACTTCGTTCGATAACTTTGCAAATAAATAAATACTAATAATTACTAGTCAAAACATTCGTACTAAAAACTCAATGACATTCAACGTTTATGAACTAAAAGTCAAACTTTGAAAATAAAATAATTCCATTGACATGGGTTCCCCGAGTCACTGCACCCGACCATCTCCTTCCTCTCCCGCATTCTCATCCGAAAAATATTCAACATTCGTGGAATGAGCTAAAGGAGCTCAACAAGTAATCTCATGCATGAATGCATGCCTAATGCAATATCTTAACTTTTAACTAAAAAGGTATTTACGTTTCCTTGCTTAAAACTTTCCTTTCATTCCTTAAAACTTTCTTTCGCATAAAACTTTGTCTTTCGTTGCATGAAATATTCTTAGACGCGAGCTCACTTGGTAACACATTGTTCTAATCAGGGTCGCAGCGGGTCCTTGTTATTTGGAACCCGTGATTTTGCCCGAAAGCCCATTTCCATTCGTTTTGCCCGAAGGCCTGTTTCCATTCGTTTTGCCCGAAGGCCCTTTTCCTTGAACATTAACATTACATGGTCGAACGCCGGTCCCCGCCCATTTCCACTTACTCGGATCATAGAACAATGTGCACCCATTTTCTTTGAAAAACGTTATTAATTCTAAACTTTAAGACTTGACTTACTTAATATGAGATGCTCGTGAAAAACTATGAACATGCATTAACATGATGCATGAACCTAAGTGATGTAACTTTCATTAAAACGAGAATAAATATAAGCGCATATTATAATAATTAAATCACATTGATTAGCAAACATATTAAAAGTAAATATGACATCAAACAACTAAATGAGGATAAACATATATTCATATACTAAACATTAATTAGGAAAAAGAACCTTACATTCGACTAGTTAGGGAAAAACCCTACTTACAACTAGTTAAGGGAAAACCCTACATTCAATTAGTCAATGAAAAACTCTATATTTATTTAGTTAAGGGAAAACCTTAAATTCAACTAGTCAAGGGAAACTGTAAATTCAATTAGTCAAACATATCTAGGAAAAATCCATACATTCGATTAATTAAGGGAAAACCCTACATTCAATTAATTAGGTGAAAATCCTATATTCAATTAATTATGAGAAAATCCTACATTCAATTAGTCAAGATATATATAGGTTTGTGACAATCAAAAAGGCGTCTAATTCTATGTACTGAAATTATCCACATATGCTCCAATTTATTAGAGCAATGAAATATACAAGGATTTTATAGAATATAAAATATAATCCCAACTTCAATTCCCTCAAATTGCAAGAGAATGCTCAAATCCGTTGGAAAGTTGGTCTAATCCTCTAAAGCATAATTTTCAATGTGCTGATTTGGTATCATGCAATCTCACTTCTATCAATTTATATATATGAGTCGTGCAATTACAAAGATGATAATTACTTACAAACAAAACTGGACTAATGATTATAACATACACGTAAATCAATAAACCCATTAAAAAATATGCAAATTTTCCTTTTACTTTTCAAAGTAGTTAACAGGCGTCGCAAGGACAATTCAATGTAGAATAAGGATTCACATATAAAGGTGCATGTGTTAGAACACAACTCTGTACACACCGATTTCATACTTAATTTGACTTTCCAAAGATATTTGTTAAACCATGGAGCGTGTATATTATCGATCGGTAAACATTCACGCAGGGAGATTATCTATTTAATTCACATAATTACATCAATCCATAGAATTTAGGCGGCAAGCCCGACAATCCAACACATAAATCAATAACAATAACTTACGCCCTAATCCTATATGAGGCTAGGAGATTATTTGCTGTTCAACTTAAGGATAATCAATTCTTCTTAGGCCTCTATCGAATCAACCGCGTCGGAAATCACTTTTCTTTCTTCTCTTTTCTTCTTTTCTTCTCTTTTCTTTTCTGGACGTTTCTTCTACCTCTCTCTGCGCCTCTTCTAATTATCGTGTGTTTATGTGTTCCCCGTGTGTGTTTTGCGTGTCTTATATCTCGTGTTTTAACCTACTCCCAATTGGGCTAGGTTTTGGATACATGGGCCTATAATCAACTTACTAATAATGTGGGCTTGATTTAATACTCTATACTAATTAAAAGTCCAATTATTCATTATAAGGCTCAAATAAAATAGATTAATAGTCCAATTAAAAGACACTTTTATTATCCATTATTTAATAAATTAACTATCTAGTTCCAATTCTCCATTATTATTCCATGAAATAAATTAATAACATAATCAATGAAATTTTTATTAAGGCATAAAAATCCGGTCGTTACATTTTGTGAGGATTTATGTCATGAAAATGAAAATTGACAAGACCATATGGCATCGTGATATATGTATCTATAACTTTCGCATGAATTTGTATGGGTGGTGAGGGAACGGGCTAACATATTATGGTAGAGTTTCAAGAAACTCCTTACTAAGCTATTCTTAGGGAGTGTTTGCAAACACTTCTACTTTTGGAGTAAGTGATTTATTGCCGAGAAAGTGGCAAATAGTTGAGAACCAGAAGTTGATAGTGTTTGCAAATAAAAGCAAAAAATTGATTAAGTTAAGAGAGAATATTTGGTGGATATGTTTTAAAAGTCCTTTAGTTGTGTGTACTAGTCAAACTAAAAGCAGAATGAGAAATCTAAGGGAGTTATTTTTTCCAGATAGAAGCTGAGAATCACTTTTTTTAGAGTTTGGAAAACACTCCGTAAGTACCCCTTTGATCAAATGAAGCGGAATTAGATGTAGAAGAATACATTTACAAACACTAAAAGTGATTTTTCCAGCTAAAAGCTGAGAATCACTTTTCTTTTTGTTGTTTGCAAACACCCCCTTACCCAATCTGCCAAAAGAGCTACTTTTGGTAAATTATTCTTACCCAATCATCTGGCCGAATCAGTTCTTCTAATGTGTATTGATTGAAGTTGTGTAGACAAGTGCACAATGCACAAAAACTGATTCTTGATGAGGTTGTTTGCTTTTTGAATTTTCACAATTGGATTATGGAGAGAGAAAGTTATAACACTAAAACCTATACATGTTTTAATCAGGTCGACTAGGAAGTTTTATCTGGATTGTTTTTCAGAAACAACTTGAAACTCTAAACTTATCACTGGGTTGTCATTCAAAAAACTATATACCTATATTGTTTGGTACTTCACTAGCAACGGTTTTAAGAGTATGACACCATAATTCGAAGTGAAATAATGGATGCCGAACTAGCTTTAGAGTATGGCAACATATATTTAAGGGAAAATAATGAAGGGATAATTACAAAAATACCCCTGAGGTTTGGGTTAATTACAAAAAAACCCAGAGATGTTTCAAATTTACAAAAAACCCCTTCAGGTTTCGTTTTGTCTTAAATTTAAGGGGGGTAAATGTAATGTTTTTGTAAATGTCAGGGTTTTTTTTGAAATGTTTTTGAAAATCACGACGAAAAATGTAAGACGGAATCAAACCTCAAGGGTGTTTTTGTAATTTTCAAAGAACTCTGGGTTTTTTTGTAATTAGCCCAAACATCAGGGTGTTTTTGTTAATATCCCAATATTGAATGCAAAAGTAGCTTGAGGACTTGTCTCTTTCCAGTCATTCCATTTTTGTGTTCCTTTGAAGCTAGATATGGAAGATTGAGAGCTTTTTGCTTTCATGAATCTGCTTAATTAATCCTTGCAGGTTAGGTTTGGTTTTAGTTTCTAAGAAAAATCACGAAGCGAAGTAACTGATTAAGCTAATTTAGTGTGTTTCTTTCATTTTTAAAAATATATTATTTAGTTGAATGTGCTTCAGGCTACTAATATCCTTCTGTATCTGTGCAAGCAGGGTGGTAACTTTACCCGCCAATCTGGATTTTATGATCTTTAATCATCGTGGAAAGGCATTTCCGTTGGACATGGATTTGAAGTTTAAGTGATTCTATAGAACTGTTGCAGTAACTAGAGAGATGTAGATGTTTATTTGACTGGAAAAAAACTAGAATTCAGTGATTTTAAAATGTAATTTTTTTGTTTTGATAACCGAATAATGCACAATGACACTCATGTCCCTAATATCCTCAACTACCACGCACAAGGAGTCGTCCCCAAGTAATTGCTCCATGTTGGACTTCCCTCTATCCAGCTGCAGGTTCCCGTCGAGTTCCAGCCTCCCACACTACCATTTAAAGTCCTCATTATTAATTGTTTCACCATTGTGCCCCGAGAGGCTCGAAGTCTTCACCTCTCATGGAGAGGCCAACGATCACCTCATTTGTAACCAATTAGGCTACAAGATCTTCTATTTAAGTTAGATGGTTACAGGGACAAAGGCGTTCTCTTGTTTATTCGTTATATTCTTTTCGATTGCTAAGTTTTATATTAAGGTGGTGTGATGCTCATTCCTTTGTTACTTTTTGGTTATGTTATGGTCTTGTGGTTGTGGACAAATAGAACACATATTCTCTCCTCATGCAAGAAGAATATATTGCCTAGCAGTGTATTCAGTGGATGAATCATCTAATGGAAATCACAGAAAGTTTTAAAAATGTTGCTTCTGGCATGGAATGATATCTGATTTAAAGCAAATCCTCTCAAAATGATATGTTAAAGAGATCATCATAGGGTTGTGGCAGATGTATATATATCCTATGGAAAAGAGAAAAGGAGCAAAATGAACAGCACCACTGGTTTCAGAATGGATATTTCTTTACCACTGACATAATCGAGTGCAAATTACAAAAAATACCTTTGAAGTTTGGGGTAATTACAAGAAACCGCAGCTAAGTTTCAAAATTACAAAAAAATATCCATGACGAAACAGAATGTGCGTTACGTCATCAAATCGGTACTTGTAATTTTGAAAGATAACTGAAATTTTTTTGTAATTGGGCGAAACTTCGGAGATAGTTTTTGTAATTATCCCTTTAATTTATTAATCTACATACGAAACATGCATTGAACATTGTGACTTGGATAATATGAACACTCTTATGTGTTTGGAGTTGTACAGTAATCTGCTACAACTAATAAATCTCATTTATACATTTGAAATCTTACAACCCACTAAAAAGATAACATCCTTGGCAGGCCTTCTGAATGCTTTCTCCAGCAAAGATCAACTTATCTGATCATACATATATTAGTCATACTGTCTTCTTCAAGCTACTCTTAAAAGAAAATATCACAATTGATGACTATAACAAACAGGGATAATTACAAAAATACCCTTGAGGTTAGGGCTAATTACAAAAAAAAACCAGAGATGTTTCAAAACTACAAAAACACCCCTCAGATTTGATTGTGTCTTAAATTTAAGAAAGTAAATGTAATATTTTTATAATGTCGGGGTTGTAATGTTTTTTTGCTTCTCAAGGGGAAATGCAAGACGAAATCAAACCTTCATAGGGTTTTTGTAATATTCAAAAATCTTTGGGTTTTTTTGTAATTAGCCCAAACCTCGGTTTTTTTTTTTTTTTTTTTTTTGTAATTATCCCTAACAAATATTGAGTATTGACTCTTCCATGCATATTAAGATGATTGCAACTTCACATAAAAGAACTTCCATGCATCTTTCTGAAACAGTTTCTATGCATGAACTTATTTTTTTGAGCCCTTAAAATCCACACAAAAAAAAAAAAAAAAAAATCCCTTCACAGCCATAAACAAAATGTATGAGCTGTCCTTTTCTTTACAATCATTTTTGCTGCACAATGCATCTAAAGGTGAACTTCACATCAGGAAAAGAGAAAAAAAACATTTTTCTCTAACCGAGATGATTTTCAAAAATACAGTAATAAAATATACAACAGCTACTGTGATTTGGGTGAATTGATTGATTAAATTACGGTCGAGAACGGATATGGAGTCTGTTGATAAACAATCTAGTCTTCACCACCACAAACAAAAACCTTCCACTGGTAACAAAATACCGTCTTGTTTCTTCAGAGGGATACCAACTTGGATGAAGCTAAAAAGGACTATTCGGTGGTGAAATAATATGGCAGTGAGACACTAATGCAATAAACTTGTGCCTGCAAATTCCCATTTTTCCTTTTATAAAGACGGAAAAAAACAAAATGGTTCCCCATATCCATCACTCTACTCACCTTTGGACGTCAAAGTTTTTTCGATAAATCAAGAAAGTGTTGAAACAGGACAATTTATGGCCTGTTGGGGAGAAAAAATGCAGAAAAGAAACACAAACAATGAACGATTGATGCCGAATTGCAGAATAAATAGCACCTTCCTTAGAGTTAAATATTCCATAAAAGAAGTGGCTAAGTATTTGATTTACCTCATCAATCAGGGAACAAGACGTTGGATGACGACTTATGCCACCCAGAGTGGACATTTTTCAGTCATTACAACTGGCAATGGCGAACCAAAGAAGTTCCTCGTAGGATTGGACTTTCTTTCATATCCTCCTTTTGTCAGGCTACTAGAAGCAGCAGAAAGAGAATTTGGATTTCAGCAACAAGGTGTGTTATCCATACCTTGCGAAGCAAGTGAGCTGCAACAAATATTATCACATGTTTGAAGAAATCTCAACAAGAAAATTGATATCTGTAAAAATGTCCTCGTATTACCACCATTCATTCCAATAGAAGGTAGATAGACATGCAAGTCTAAAATGAGTTCCTCATAAAGACATAAACCATCCCTTGTCTCTCTTTGGTCTTTTCATCTTTGTAAAAATAGACCTCGGTAATGTGCAGAATTCATAGCTTGAAAGCAAAAACATTCATAAATTCAGAAAATTCAGGTGATAACTATTTCATAGCTTCATCAAATCACTTAAACTTGCATAACCGCACCATAGCACTTGTTTAAGCATTCTAGCTCCGTATATAGTGTTATGCTGATAGGCGAAGGGATGAGAAACCTCTAAATCATGAACCACAACAAAAAAAAAAAGGGATATTGGGACAGCCCCTTTTCTCTCAAAGACATCAATGACTGTAATTTACATATGCAGCATACATTGTGTCATTCAGTTGAACAAAGTAGAGAACCGTGAGGAGTTTATAAAATAACCAGCTTTGAATATGTTGTGTGCTAATCAACCATACTTCCAAATTTTAAAATTGATTATATTAGCTTTCTAATTTGCTAAGCTTTAAGTTCTGAAATCCTAAACTTGATTAACTCAGTGTAATGCTTACATCAGATACCTGAAAATTTCACCACGTCACGTGTGTCGCCAGAATTCCAGAAGTAGTAATGAACCCCTCGAACTCCAAGAAGGAAAACAACACACACAACACTCATATGCGCCAAAGCAAAAAAACTGAGAACAGGAAAAGAAAAGCTAAAGAGACGAAATTCAAAAGAAAAGGAAATTTGAAAAACAAGTAAAATCAGGGAGCTGTTCAACACATGCTTATGCATTCAGTGTAACATTTAATAACTTCATGCTGTTTCTTTCAGTGGTAGAAACATTGTTGTTGGGAGTTGGGACCAAGGGAAATGCTATCCAACAGTGCATGAAAAGTGGCCCACACAACAAAATGAGATGAAACAGTCGAAATAAATCAAATTTTTCCCAAAAAGAAAAATTGACACTATCACACAAAGTTCTAGCACAATCACTTCACCAGGAATAATAATCCTGCCCCGGATTAACAAAAATATGCATAATTAAATAATGAAACTCAGATGTTCACAGAATAGTCATATCAATGGAAACACAATGCATAGATATTGCTTGGTCAAAGTTAATCTTTTAGATGGTATTTATTGCTCAAAGTACATTATATATTAGAGTCGAACTCTTTTACACACTCATCGGCCAACCTAGAAGAGATAGGTATAAAAGAAAGAGATATTATTGAATACAAGAAATCTGTGGTTCCATCATTCAACAAGTAATTCTGTGGGTAACTATAGTATCCACAAGTACCACTGATTATCGAAGCATCCCTACGGAATTGCATAGCATATGAATATATCTACGATACTAACATTTGATCTTAAAATGAGGTTCGCACAACCACCCAAAGCCGGCAAACTGCATCTGCTAACATTGGCAAATTTATATGCACTGTGAGAGAGGAGAGAGAGAATTAACATAAAGCTACAGTTTCATTAATCAAAAAATAAATGTCGTTGACATAAGGAATTTGAAAAAGACCTGGCACATCTCGAAAAATGTCATACACTGGGTCCGGTTTCTGAATGGATTAGCACCACATTCACAAGACAGCTACTGTATGTTTTGAGTTTGACTAACCTAATCAATTTCTATTTTCCTGAACATTAGTCATTCAATGTCATTCAAGGAACTACAAATTTACAACTGAGGAAGCTCCTGCTGGTTTTCCATAGATTGCCGTAGTATAAACTCAACCCTCCTCTTCTTGTCATCTTTTTCATCCTCGCGTCCGAACCAGGACCCTGTTCTCCCAGGGTCCTTGTTCCGAATCCTCAAATCCAATGGTTCACCAAACACCTTTTTACCCCTCTTGAACTCCAAAAATACAGAACTCCTCTTTTCCGGAATAATTTTCTCACCGTCACTTCCAGAATCAAGCCCATCCTTCATCGCCTCAATAGCAGGAGCAAATGTCTCCAATAAAGAGACATGATTTTCTGTGTGTGTCTCACCAGAAAGCTTTTTAGGCAGACTAACCGGTGAAACATCTCTCTCTCCAGCCTGTAAAGGATTAGCCAGAAACGGGTTCTCCATTTTATTGACTTCCACCAAATTTCCTCCATCATCTGGTCCAGCAGATGTCGCAGCCACTGATGACCCATTACACAACAGCCGCTGCTGCAAGCTTAACAACGACCTTTCCGCCTTCCTATGCTGCCTCGCAAGCTCAATCTTATCTGTACGAGGATCAGAAACCCTCTCATTCCAGACGGGTGTTCGTACATACGTGTGAGGATCTGGAAATGCAGGCAACCATGCTGGTATGTGCTTGGAACTTGGTGTTTCACCCATTTGCAAGAAACTAGGTATCAATTTACGTTCCTAATTACTGGAAATCGTTGCACTGGTTGAGCAAAAGGTATCTCCTCGGCCGTCTCAACATACTCTTTAATCTCTCTTACAGCACCTGAACTCACTACACAGTCAGTATGAATCTCCGAAGCACCTGGGAACCCTTGCGGCATGCCCAAGTCTTCCAACCCTTGAGCAACATCAAACACATTGCACTCAGTCCTACCAGCTAAATTCGCATAAAATTTTGAGGTTTTACCTAAGTCGCAGAGGTATCTAATCACAATGTCAGCAAGCGAATCAAGAGCAGACTCGTCGAATCCTTCAAACCCAATGCTCTCACATACTTGAGCCACGGAAATTCTTGATATTGCTCGGCCGTAATTACTGGCACCAGATCGAATAATTGAATTATTCTGTTCGTCTCTCCTGCCTTCAGCTTCACCTCCATCGCTCATGTTCAGATTCCAGAATCATTTAGGGGTTTTTAAGCTTCAAAGACCATAAAGACACTCAACTTACGAATTCCAACACCGTCACTAAATAATCATGGAACCATTTCAGAAAATCAGCCCGCGCTCCAGAAAAAACCCCTAGAAAACCATCTATACACAAGCCCACACAAGCGTTCAAATGTACACAACTTGCGAGCGAATTATCAACTTACAAGTGATGCAATTTTCTGATTGGTCTTCGAATTCGACAAATTTGAAATGGTTCGACGAGCAATGAACTGGATTGAATTCAATTGCGATAAAACCCTAGAGAGAGAAAGAATCACCACTCTAGGGTTTTAAGTTTGAAGAGGTTGATTTTGGGGGAAATGGAATTCGGATTTAGGGATTTAATGGTAGAGCGATAAAACCCTACTCAGAGATTGGAAATGGATATATAAATCGGGAGAGAGAAATCGAAAGGAAAGAGAAGTCAAATCACGGAGCTGGAAGAGGGTATTTATAGGCGGCCATAAATTGAGGACCGTTTTGGAAATTGTCTAAAAACATTGAAAAGTGCAATTGCATTAGCCTTACCACCATTTTTTTATTTTCTCTTCATCGCTCTGCCACAAGGTAAATAATAGTGGGATATGTATGGGTGATCAAGTATTTTTGTGGGGTATCTTTAACGT
Organism: Rehmannia glutinosa; assembly: GCA_016081115.2. NCBI lineage: Eukaryota > Viridiplantae > Streptophyta > Magnoliopsida > Lamiales > Orobanchaceae > Rehmannia > Rehmannia glutinosa. The sequence goes on along the minus strand of JABTTQ020002059.1, from coordinate 189,359 downwards.
CTGTTAGATTTTTTAGGTAAATAGAATAAATATGTTCGATTTCCCAAATCTAATCATAGTTAAATTGAACTCACACGAACGTTATTCAAGATGAATTCCCACCAATCATTCGCTAAATTCGTATAAACCCGTGAGGTATTTTGATGGTGTGTGAGTTTGAATCCACAACCGTCTAATATATATGGAGGAGGAGAATATGTCTAAGTTTTTTCTCTCTTTTTTTACAACAAGAGACATTCTAAGTTGAATTCAACAGATTCATTTATTTTTCAAAAAGTATTTACATATTTTTTTATATAAAATATATAATATTAATAGTATGGTTGTGCATGAGTCCTTGAGATATCAGAATTGAACTGACATCCAAATTTTTTCTACCTGTTTTGGTTTTGGAGACTTATTTTTGGAATCTTCAAATTTCAGGATGGTTCTAAAAATTTTAAATCTCCGACCGTCCCACCCCGTCCCGTACACCTCTAATTAGTAATATCAATTATTTTGGTTTAAGATTTATATTAATCGTTCTTTTCATAACACATTGACCGGATATTTTAATATAGTAGTATTATACTAAATCAATTACTTGACAGTAAACAAACGAAAAAAAAGGTAATGGATGAGGATCAAACACCATCAACTGAACTAAAAGTAGGGTGGTTTTTTAGGGTAAAGGTCTCAAATTTGAATTTCCACCTCGCATTATTAGGTCGAGTTTGTCGTGATAGGTCTGCCTAATGCGCTTTTACCCTGTTATCATGGTTTGCGGCTATATTGGTCAAGTCAAGTTTTTGGCCAATATGGTAAAAAAAAATGTTTCGTCTAGGCCAATTATCGAGCCAAAAAAATAAAAAAGGCAATTTGAAGACCATATCGTTAGCAATTATTTTCCGGTTTTCATACTATCCAATTCGACTTATCTTGAATGAACTTTTGAAGAAATAATTTATCCAAAAGTCAATTCTAAATTAACAACCAAATAACTATTATTATTATGGAAAATGACTTTTAAATCCAAAAGTTCATTTGAAAAATATTGCCAAAAAGTTGTATATTATCAATTTTGAAACATATATATCTTTTTCTACATAACAAATAAGACAATCCTTCATCCAATAATACTTTATTTTATAGGCGTAATTTTTAGTGTAGATTCCAACCAAAATTAACCGAGCCACCCCGAGTCGACCGCACTTGTCTTCATGTGGCTACGCCCACTCTCCCCCCGTGTAAGGACCTTATCCACCCACGCTGTCGGATTAATTAATACATTTTCTCCTCAATACCCTCATTTCCTGCAATGGCTATTGTACAGTAATAAATTAGAAAGATGGGATGATTTTCTGATCCTATCCAATACAAAAAATCCAAATTCAAGATTGATTTTTTATCAGTACCAAAAATGGCGTTTCGTCTGCAGTTGCCATCATCATCATCATCTCTCACACTCCCACACAAAAACCCTCTCCCTTTGTTCACAAATCAGGCCATCAGAGCATCATCACTGCCCCAAAACACCCCACAATTTCGAAAAATACTAAAGTTGCCCCAATGGGTTTCTTCTTTTCAGCCCAAGTCCTTGAATTTCTTGCTGTCTGGCACTCTTGCTCTTGCTTTGTCCCTCACTGGTAGGTACCATTTTTTCACTCTGTTTTTGTTTAAATCTCAATTCTTGATTTATGAAAGCTAGCAGTATATCATAGTAATGGGATTTTTTTGTGTTGAGTTTTTAGAAGTTGTTTGGCTAAACTTATTTAAAATTTTGAAGTGATTTTATTGTATCTCATGAGATGCTTTTAAAAGCTATAATATGTTAGATGGGTAAATTGTATATTTGGTCCACTAATTTATATCGAATTGCACTTGCGTCGGGGTGTGACAAAATAGGACTAACTTTATAATTGTTGCATACTGAGTCCAATATGTGTCGGCAGTTGCAAAATCTACTGAAATTGCTTCCAAAATTTGGGGATTTCAACTCGTCCAAGTGGAAATAAAAAATAATTCCATATGCCAATGTCATTAAAAATGGCCCAAGGGATTGAAAATCCCCAAATTACGGAATAATTCCGGTTGATTTCGCAATTGCCGACATAAATTGGACTCAATCTGTATCAAATTGGATACCCCTAAATTAGTGGATGGAAGTACAACTCGGTATAAGTTAATGGCTAAATGTGCCATTTAGCCTATGTTAGATATTATTTTGAAAATAAGTTATTGAAAGAATTTGGATAGAATAATATGGTAAAGCTCACAAGATGTTAGTAATAGTAATGACAGTTTTGTAATTAAAAATGTCAAAATCACATGAGGCTCTTTCTTAAGATCTTACTTTGATAATAAGTTGGGATCCCATCTTTCTTAAAACAGCGTATAAGCTCGTAACGTCTTATTTTAGTAGTTTATAAAACAGATTATAAGTTCATAACATCTTATTTTAGGAGCTTATAAGATATTTTTTTAAAAAAAATTACCACACTTTTGGAGAGCTTATAAGTTTTCAAACATCTTACAAGATGTTTTGGAAAACACCCTCTTAATTTTAGAATTGCAAGAGTTGTTGAAAGAATCTTAAAGCCTTACAAAGATTGTCAGTTTTGTGGCAAACTTTTACAATTTGTTTTATCTCTTGTGCTTGCTTTACTTTAATTAGATCATGGACTATAAAGACTACAATTAAATTTTGTAGGAGTAGAATTTGCTGAGGGGAAGACTGGGGTGAACAAACCAGAATTGCTACCTAAAGAGTTTACTACAGTAATTGATGTTGCCGGTTTCTGTCCGATGGTCAGGTGTGGTTTCTTATTGATTGTTTCATCTGAATGTCTGAGAATTTTGAGTGCCTATAGATGATATTTTGAGCTCTAGTTATACACAGTTGAATATAATTAACAACTGGACAGTTTATTCTCAATCAACTTATTTTGCTCATCCTCACCTTTCTTCTGGAGTCGAGTTTATAATCTTGTATACGATGATTTTGGTTCACCTCCCGCGAGCGAGCCAACCATTTGTCTTTGAGATAGTCGTGAATGAGATTCCAAGATTTTTTAATTTTTATGCTCGAGTCTTTCAAGTTGATCTTAACTGTTTGCAACACTTGTATGATTTATCGAGGAAGCGAAAAGTAGTTGAGAATCAGGTAGTTTGCAAATAGAAGTTATAACTAAAAAATTTAGTAAGTTAAAAGGGAATGTTTGGTGAAACAAGTTGTATAAGTACTTCATTTGTGTGGAAATGTCAAAGCAGATGCAAAATTCATCAATTCCCCTACTTTTAGATTCTGATTAAATTATGTAGAATCGAAGCAAAAGCTGGTATTTGAAAAACTAAAACTATTTTTTTCAAGCCAAAAGTCGACAATCACTTTTTTTAAAATGTTTGCAAACATCCTATGCTCTTGAAAGTGATCGTCAATAACACGTGCTGGCTGGAAGTGTTTTTATTTTTTATTCCTGCATACTAAATGAAAATGGTTAGTCTAAGAGAACAATATCTAGTCGTTTATTATTATAGCGTAAGTAGAAAGTAGTTGAGAATCGGTAGTTTGTAAATAGAAGTTACAACTTGAATGTTTAATATGTTAAAAGAGAGTGTTTGGCGAATAAGTTGTATAAGTAATTTATTTGTGTGTAAATGTTAAACTAGAAGCAAAATAAGAAGCAGAAGTTGACAATTGGAAACACTAAAAATACTTTTCTTTCACAGCCAAAAGCTGACAATCACTTTTTTAAATGTTTGCAAACACTCCCTAAGCATGGAATAGGGCCAATAGGCCATGCACTTGAAAGTTATCGTCCGATAAAACGTGCTGGTTGGAAGTGCGTTTTTTACTTTTAGCATACTAATAAAAAATGGTTAGTCTCAACACGGATCTCTTGGGAGCAGTATATAATCTGTTTTCGGGTTGTATGATTCTGGGAGTGTTTGCAAATTCTAAAAAAAAAGAGTTTTTCATCCTAGAAGCTGAGAAACCCTTTTTTTTTAGAGTTTGCAAACACTCCCTCTATCAAGTCTTACATGCTATCTAACAAATTTAGTATTATTTACGTATAACGCAAGTTCAAAACGCTTGAAACTGAATATGCAGGAAAAGAGAATTGTGCAGGAGATTGCTGCTCTCGAAAAGGATACAGGATATAAGTTGAGAGTTTTGGCTCAGAATTATCCCGACACGCCTGGTACGTCTGCTAATCTCTGTTCAACTTTCGACATTCTTTTAATATTAAGAATGTATTAAGAAGTTGTTGTTTCGATTTTTTTGTAGGGTTAGCAATCAAAGATTTCTGGAAAGTGGATGATAATACAATCGTATTTGTTGCTGATCCCACATTTGGTATTGGTCTAAATTTAGGGAGTGTTTGCAAATTCGTAAAATAAATGTTTCTCAGTTTCTAGGTAGAAAAATCAGTTAGAAGCCGAGAATCACTATATTTTAGAGTTTGCAAACACTCCGTTAGTGTTCTCTTCTTCAACTACCGATTCTTGACTTATATGTTATGTATATAGGCAAAAACTTGCGTGAGACGGTCTCACGAATTTAGATCCGTGAGACGGAGCCCTTACACAAGGTTTTAAAGGTTTTTTTCAGCTTTTATTTTTCTTAGGGTTTATATTTGTTTTTTTAGGGTTTATTTTGTTTCTTGGGTTTATTTTTAATTGATTTGGGTTTTTAGGATTTTTAGTATTTTTAGGGTTTATTTTTTATTTTTGGGTTTATTTTTGTTTTTCAGGTTTATTTTTCATGGTTCATATTTTTAGGGTTTATTTTTGTTTTTTTCATGGTTCATTATTATTTTTAAATTTATTTTCATGGTTCATGTTTTCAAGACAGAGCCCTTAGAGGTCCGTCTCACGGATTTAGATCCGTGAGACCGTCTCACAAGAGACTTGCTCATGTATATAATGTATATAACCAGAAATATAATTGAACTTCAACGTTGGGACTACAAAGGATTTAGACATACCACGTAGCTTTTGGAGCCGATTAGCGTGGAAATATGGAAATATATTTTATTGGAAAGAAAAGGTTCGACTTCTTGGTCCCTTCAGTACTATGTCAAATGTTTGACAAGGGTTACTTATAAAAAGGGATAGTTACAAGAAAACGCTTGAGGTTTGGTCTAATTATAAAAACAAGAAAAACTCGTAGATGTTTCAAAATTATAAAAAAATCCATTAGATTTGATTATATCTAAATTTTAAGGAGATAATTGTAATATTTCTATAGATATCGGGGTTTGAAATGGTTTTTGCATATGAAGCGGAAAATGTAAGAATGAATCAAAACCTCAAGAATTGTTTTGCAATTTTTAGAAGAGCAAGTCTTTTGTGAGACGGTCTTACGGATCTAAATCAGTGAGACGGACCTCCTAAGGGCTCCGTCTTGAGAACATGAACCATGAAAATAAATTTAAAAATAATAATGAACCATGAAGAAACAAAAATAAACCCTAAAAACATGAACCATGAAGAATAAACCCGAAAAACAAAAATAAACCCAAAAATAAAAAAAATAAACCCTAAAAAACTAAAAATCCTAAAAACCCAAATCAATTAAAAATAAACCCAAGAAACAAAATAAACCCTAAAAAACAAATATAAACCCTAAGAAAAATAAAATCTGAAAAAAAAACCTTTAAAACTTTGTATAAGGGCTCCGTCTCACGGATCTAAATCCGTGAGACCGTCTCACGCAAGTTTTTGCCTTTTTAGAAACTTCTTGTTTTTTGTAATCAACCGAACCTCAGTGGTTTGTTTGTAAAGAAAGTTGCAAATACCCCCTGATATTTGTTTCTATTTTACGATTTGTATCCTCAAGAGATCAATATTTTTAGATAAGCACAAACCTCAAGGAATGTTTGTAATATATTAAGGGGAAATTCGTAATTTTGAAAAATAACGGGACTTTTTTTGTAATAGGCTAAACTTTATGGATAGTTTTGTAATTCACCTTTATGCCAATTGTACTGATGAGAGTGTTATATTGAGTAGGGAGAAGATGCATCGATTGAAGCTGCTGTGATGGCCATATCAACATGCTTAAGAGAACCAGTTGGTGCAAATAATTGCTCAGAGGTTAATTAAACTCTGCAATACTGAGAATTTGTTCCTACTATAGCTGTTCCTTCGGACATCTTTTGAGGAAATCATCGTGTTTCTTCCCTGATTGATGTCAGAACAAAGATTTTGTACGACAACGGAGAGGCGATATATCAAGGCTTTATTGTTATTATCGGTGAAGCTATTAAAACTATATCGTCCGCAAATAACATACATTCATGGATGGATTTTTGTAAGTGTTTAGTGATTTCATCAATTATTAGGAACAATGAGACGAAGGTTAAAATTGATGGACATGAAGTGAGTATAACAAAGAGTTTTAAATACTTAGGATCTATAATTGAAGAGAACGGAGAAATCAATAAAGATGTCACACATAGGATCCGGCGGATTGGAATAAATGGAGGAGTGCATCTTCTATCCTTTGTGACCGTAAAATACCATTAAAATTGAAAGGAAAATTTTATAAAATGGTCATAAGGCCCGCAATGCTTTATGGAGCGAGAATGTTGGGCGACTAAATATGAACACGAACAAAAAATGAGGGTAGCGAGAGATGAGAATGCTAAGATGGATGTGCGGACACACTAGATTAGATAGAATAAGAAATGAACACATTAGAAACAAAGTGGGAGTAGCACCAATAGACGAGAAAATTAGAGAAACACGATTAAGATGGTTTGGACATGTTTATAGGAGACCTTTAGATGCACCTGTGCGACGTTTAGAAGGTAGAGAATCACTCGCACAAATCAAAAGAGGAAGAGGTAGACCTAAAAAGACTTGGAAAGAAGCTATTAAACATGACATGTTATACCTAGAAATAAACGAAAATATGGCTTATGACCGTAAACGATGGCGCGATATGATCCGTATAGCCGACCCCACGTAGTGGGATTAAGGCTTAGTTTGTTGTTGTTGTTGTTGTATTTATTACATCTAGTTTAAATATGAAGAGATATTAGTATCACACATTACATATCCTGGTCATTCTAATTACTAAGCTAACATTTCAGTGTTAATAGCTGTTGCTGTCAATTATGTTTATGTCTGCATTTGTGTCTTTTACTTTTAGAAGATAGAAAAAAAAGTGTCAATTTTCTGTATCCTGTGTGCCATACAGGTTTTGTCTGAATAGCATTTGGTAAGTATTCTTGCAGATGTAACCTATTATATAACAAATATATATAAATATATATATAACTCCATTGCAAATGCAAAACAATCAAGTAGAATATTATCTTGTTTGTATATGTCCCAGAGAAAAAGAATATCCTTAATTGCAAAACACTATAAACATCAATGAGGACATTTGCTTCTGAAATGACTGATTATAAATTGTGCAGACTGAAATTAACCATGTTGATTATAAATAGAAGGGAATGTTTGCAATCAATTAAAAGAAAAAGTGAAAAAATCACTTTGTAGTGTTTGCAAATGCCAACTTTTTCACCAAACACTCTCAACTTCTGATTTTGTTTGCAAACATTACTAACTTCTAGTTTTCAACTACTTTTACTTCTGCTAAATCTTCTAAAGCAGAACTCCTAAGTATTGCACATATCTTATTGGATCAAATAATATCAATCTCCACACTACATGCAACTGAAGAAAGCCAACAAATTTAGAAGGCATTGTCATTGATCAGTAGTGAAGTAGCAAAACCCAGAATTCAACTTCAGAAAATGAAATAAACCAATCTAATTCTGCCCAACACCAGTATCATTCCGAAGGCATCTCTACAACTACAAGATCATACCATTAAACCGCTAAATTACCAACGCGTACATATATATTTATGACACCAAATCCACTACTGCAGATAGTGTCTATAAACTGTACATATCAATATATGCCTCATCCCCATAAGAAAGGTAACAGATACATAATCATAATGTTATCGGTATAACTCCTGCCTTAGCGCATACAATGATCCATATATCAAACAGTTGGCTTACGTTCAAACGAGGTCCCAGGATCATCAGTACAGGGGAAGACCTGAAGACCAGTGACCATAGCATCAGGTGGGCCCCTCCTGCACCGCTGCTCCATCTCTTGAACCTTCTCCGGGCTCCCTGAAAACAGGGCCTCCACAGAGCCGTCCCTGCGATTTCGGACCCAACCCTTCAAGCCCAATTCGTTGGCATTGTCAATTGTCCAGTTCCTATAGAACACCCCCTGCACCCTCCCCTTTATCACCACTCTCACCTGTTTCAAACACACAGAGACACACACAACCATCATTATTGAAGAAACAGATGTGAAATTGTAGGGGTAAAAGAAATTAATGTCTAATTGCATAAGGTTTTTAATGGATTTAGGAGTGTTTACAAAAAGGTATCCTTGCAGATGAAGTAATTTATTGTAGGAAAAAGCGAAAACTAGTTGAAAATCGAGAAGTTGACAGTGTTTGTAAATAGCTAAGAGTTGAATAAGTTAAAAAGAGAGTGTTTGCTGAGTAAGTTGTCAAACTGCTTTATTTGTGTGTACAAAAAGAAAAGAGATGCGAAGCATAGGCATCAGGTAACCATAAACCAATACTTGGTGCTTCACGGATTAATCAGTCAAAAACAATAAATTCCAATCATGTGCCACATTATTAGAGAATCCAAAACGTTTAAACTAGAATAATGAACTAGCAATTTGGAAAAAATAAATCTCGATATAGGACACATGGAAAATGTACCGTATCGAGACAAAAGTGAGGCCAGTAAAAATAGCTCACTTGGTCAGATGACCGACCATCAAAATGGTGATATAGCTGATCTGAGGAAGCTTCTTATCATTATACACATACATGCATCAAGACACGGCTACAACAACAACAACAATCTAAGCCTTCTCCCACTATGTGGGTCGGCTTATATATGAATCATAATTCATATCATGCATCGTTACTAACAAAAGCCAGATTTTCATTTATTTCTGATATAACGTCTTTTTAATAGTTTTTTTTCCAAGTCTTTTTAGCAAGGTTGCAGAAATCGCTAGGCGCCAGTCGGGCGGCAACCGGGCGCCTAGCGCCTAGGGCGCCTAGGCGGGCGCCTAGGGCGCCTAGACGGGCGCCTAGAAAAGCCCAAGTTTTTCTTATTTTTTTTATTTTTTTTGTATTTTGGCCGATTTTTCCCGATTTTTGGCCGATTTATTCCGCCTAGACCGCCTAGACCGATTTTTTCCCGATTTTTTTCCGATTTTTTTGCCGCCTAGGCGCCCGCCTAGGCCGCCTAGCCCGCCTAGGCGGGCGCCTAGGCCGATTTTTGCCCCAGACGATTTTTTTGGCCGATTTTCGGAAAATCGGGTCGGCCTAGGGGCGCCTAGCGCCTAGTCGGCGCCTAGGCGGCCGCCTAGGCCGATTTTTACAACATTGCTTTTTAGATCTTCCCCTGCCGTTTTTAATTTGGGTGAGTGATTCCCCTGTCTTTCACACATCGCACGATTGCATTAAAAAGTTTCCTATAAACATGTTCAAGCCATCTTAATCATATTTCTTTAATTTTCTCATCGCACAGGTGCATCAAGACACGGCTGAATCAACATTTTCTAACCAAATCATCTCACAATTCTTCAATAAGACTTAGCTTACTATACCCTATATTTATATTAATCCTTTTTTTTATCAAAAAGCCATTGCAATAATCAATCTGAACAGTGGAAAAAATTCGAAAGCCAGATGGCATGATGTTATGACTTGTGAGAATGTATGAATCAAACTACAGAAGGAACAGGAAATAAAGAGAAAGCGTCCCTTACCCAAAAATCAAAATAGATTCATTTTATTATTGGCCTCCGTCTGAACCAAATGGTAAGTGTGCGCACTGCACGCACTATCCATTCAGTTATTCGAGAGGCCATTCATCAAATTAAACAATCTAATTGCCGTACAAACTTAATTGTGGAATTGAACATGGAGATGTTTAAGGCTGCTTGACGGACAGTTGATGGATAGCACAAGAGTCCACTCAAAGGCCTTAAACTTTCACATCCGAAAAATTATCAGATCCGAAAGTTTACTGTTTGCCTCCTAACTAAGCCAACTACGAGATTAGCATAAGCTCCTCATGCGGCTACTCAAAGAGGCACTCAAATTTAAATTATCATTTCACTCATTCATACATTCACCTGCAACCTCATACATTTACACACACACACACATATCGTAAAAAGAGAAAAAAAAAAAAAATCCCAGAAAAACCTCGTGATGTGTTGCTGGCATTGCTTATAATTATAGCTGCTTGCATATACAAGAATCAATAGGGTTCTGTTCTAGGGTTTTGAACTTTAATACTATGTGAGGCCTAGCCCATGATATACTCCCTTTCCTAGTCACAGAACAGATTCAGGATTAAGATTTTAGGAGATAATGAGTAAAACAGAGGATACTGTCGGGGATGGCCCTTAGCGCATAGAATGATCCATATTTCAAACAGTTGGCTTACGCTCAAACGTGGTTCCGGGATCATCAGTACAGGGGAAGACCTGAAGACCAGTGACCATAGCATCAGGTGGGCCCCTCCTGCACCGCTGTTCCATCTCTTGAACCTTCTCTGGGCTCCCTGAAAACAAGGCTTCCACAGAGCCGTCCCTGCGATTTCGGACCCAACCCTTCAAGCCCAATTCATTGGCATTGTCAATTGTCCAGTTCCTATAGAACACCCCCTGTACCCTCCCCTTTATCACCACTTTCACCTGTTGCAGATATACACAGAGAGACACACAACCATCATTATTGAAGAAACAGATGTGAAATTGTAGGGGTAAAAGAAATTAATGTCTAATTGCATAAGGTTTTTAATGGATTTAGGGAGTGTTTACAAAAGGTATCCTTGCAGATGAAGTAATTTATTGTAGGAAAAAGCGAAAACTAGTTGAAAATCAGAAGTTGACAGTGTTTGTAAATAGCTAAGAGTTGAATAAGTTAAAAAGAGAGTGTTTGCTGAGTAAGTTGTCAAAGTGCTTTATTTGTGTGTACAAAAAGAAAAGAGATGCGAAGCATAGGCATCAGGTAACCATAAACCAATACTTGGTGCTTCACGGATTAATCAGTCAAAAACAATAAATTCCAATCATGTGCCACATTATTAGAGAATCCAAAACGTTTAAACTAGAATAATGAACTAGCAATTTGGAAAAATAAATCTCGATATAGGACACATGGAAAATGTACCGTACGAGACAAAAGTGAGGCCAGTAAAAAAATAGCTCACTTGGTCAGATGACCGACCATCAAAATGGTGATATAGCTGATCTGAGGAAGCTTCTTATCATTATACACATACATGCATCAAGACACGGCTACAACAACAACAACAATCTAAGCCTTCTCCCACTATGTGGGGTCGGCTATATGAATCATAATTCATATCATGCATCGTTTACGAACAAAAGCCAGATTTTCATTTATTTCTAGATATAACGTCTTTTTAATAGTTTCTTTCCAAGTCTTTTTAGATCTTCCTGCCGTTTTTAATTTGGGTGAGTGATTCCCTGTCTTTCACACATCGCACGATTGCATTAAAAGTTTCCTATAAACATGTTCAAGCCATCTTAATCATATTTCTTTAATTTTCTCATCGCACAGGTGCATCAAGACACGGCTGAATCAACATTTTCTAACCAAATCATCTCACAATTCTTCAATAAGACTTAGCTTACTATACCCTATATTTATATTAATCCTTTTTTTTATCAAAAAAGCCATTGCAATAATCAATCTGAACAGTGGAAAAATTAAAGCCAGATGGCATGATGTTATGACTTGTGAGAATGTATGAATCAAACTACAGAAGGAACAGGAAATAAAGAGAAAGCGTCCCTTACCCAAAAATCAAAATAGATTCATTTTATTATTGGCCTCCGTCTGAACCAAATGGTAAGTGTGCGCACTGCACGCACTATCCATTCAGTTATTCGAGAGGCCATTCATCAAATTAAACAATCTAATTGCCGTACAAACTTAATTGTGGAATTGAACATGGAGATGTTTAAGGCTGCTTGACGGACAGTTGATGGATAGCACAAGAGTCCACTCAAAGGCCTTAAACTTTCACATCCGAAAATTATCAGATCCGAAAGTTTACTGTTTGCCTCCTAACTAAGCCAACTACGATTAGCATAAGCTCCTCATGCGGCTACTCAAAGAGGCACTCAAATTTAAATTATCATTTCACTCATTCATACATTCACCTGCAACCTCATACATTTACACACACACACACATATCGTAAAAAGAAAAAAAAAAATCCCAGAAAAACCTCGTGATGTGTTGCTGGCATTGCTTATAATTATAGCTGCTTGCATATACAAGAATCAATAGGGTTCTGTTCTAGGGTTTTGAACTTTAATACTATGTGAGGCCTAGCCCATGATATACTCCCTTTCCTAGTCACAGAACAGATTCAGGATTAAGATTTTAGGAGATAATGAGTAAAACAGAGGATACTGTCGGGGATGGCCCTTCGCAACCTGAATTTTTATTGATTTCTCCTTATATTAACCATAAATTGTTCAGGAAAATCCCCTAAATATAATGTTAGACAGTCCGCGCCACGATATAAACACACACACACACACACGCAAAACACGCAGAATAACCAACAGTAACAGATCAATTTGTCGAAATGTTATAATCACCAAAATAAAGGGGATAATTAATGGGCAACACTTACAGTTTTATCGGCGGGGGAGGTGAGATTATCACTCTCCTGCGAGGAGCTCAACGAGGACATAGCAGAGAATAGAGGGCGTAAACGACGTTGGAGCAGAGGAGGAAAAGGAGAAAGAGGAAGATGAGAACAATTGGGAAACGGAAGAGAATCAGAAAGAAAATGAAGATGATGAGGCAGTAGAAGAAGAGGATGAAACTTGGGGAATCGTCTGCTGCGGAAACTACCAGCATTGTTGATTGGGGCGTGTGGCCATAACAGCTGATGCAGAGAGTTTTGTTTCCGAAAAATGTGGGGTTTCAAGACTGAGATTGCCATTTTTGTTGCAGTCGTAATCAGTTGAAGCTTTGTTCAATGGAATTTTGGATTTGGGGGAATATTGGGAAAGGAGGAGAAGGTTGTGGATCGTTCATGGTGAGTCCAAGAATCTTTGGGCGGCCCAAAGAGGGTTTATTCCCAATCCATTTATACTTTATATTAAATAATGTTTCTTGAATATTCATTATTCGCAAAACTCATGTGAGACGTGCATCTTGTTTGTGAGCGGTGATCTTTTAGTGTAATAATTAATATTTTTAATGTAAAAAATGATACTTGTTTTAATACACTTGTAAAAAGTGATACTTGTCTAAATACACTAAAATATCAATGTTTCACACTGTCCTCACAAGAGACCCATTGTTCATTATTTCATATACAATATTTTTTTATGAGTTCGTCTTATGCGAAACCGTCTCATGGATATAAGTTTATGAGACGGATCCTACAAAACATAAAAAGCATGTGTATTTTTTTATGAGTTTGGGTTTGGATTAGATTTCTACTTATATAGAATTCGTCTCATGTACAATACGTATGCGACTGTCTCATACAAGTTCATGCCTAATTTTTATTTCATTACATATATATATATATATATATAGGATTTGGTTCAAATGAGACCACCCTCCCTAGGTGAGATACAGTGTGGACTTATCTTACCCATTGATCTTAAAAAATGAAGGGATGTGATTAATTTAGTTTTTTTAATTATTTCTTAATTTTCGCTGATTTTAAGGGTAAGATTGTAATTTTGTAATTCAAATTAGTGGTCCCAGGATTTTATGGGTCAAATTGACACTCAGGATTTTGTGGCGGATTTTAAGGAACTTGTTTTCTTTCCAAATATTTTTATTTTCTGACAAAGTTAGGGTTCTTTTACTGCATAATTAGACATCAAATAATGCATATTTAGTTATTTTGTTGGCACTGTTTTATGAAAACAAGACATGATTGAATATAACGTACTGCATATGTAGTTATACTACACTGCATAAATATGTTCAATATAATGTATATTTAGTTATGAAAATGGGATGTTGCTTTTGGAAATTATAAAAATGGGATGTTACATAATGTACTGCATATTTAGTTATTCCACAATGCATAGATAGTTTCTAGATAATACATAGTTAGTTGATTTTGTTGCATAGTTTATGATGTATTGCATAGTTGGATATCTTGTCTACATATTAGTTTTTTTACTCTGCATAGATAGTTTTAGATAATGCATATTTAGTTGAGTTTTGTTGCATATTTAGTTTTCGAACTCACTGTTCGTTATTTCTTTGTCACATTGGAATTTTTCTTGTTTTTTCTCTATAATTTTTGAGTTAACTTCACAAATTTCTTTATTTGCGTTAATGGAGGAGAGAGAGAGAGAGAGAGAGAGAGAGAGAGAGAGAGAGAGAGAGAGAGAGAGAGAGAGAGAGAGAGAGAGAGAGACGTGAGATTTGGGAAATTGGGAGATGTATGAGAGAGAAAGAGATTTGATTCCATTTTGTAACTAACTTGTTATGTTATTTTACCCTACTACCCTTATATTGATTAAATTAATATTTTAATATATTTTTTATCCATTAAATCATACTCATTGATTAATAGTGGGAGATGGTTGAGATTAGTCCATTGTGTCTCACCTGTAGACACTGGTCTCACTTGATCCTTCCCCTATATATATATATATATATATATATATATATATATCATATAAATATGATTGCATATTTACTTTATGATTTACATTTAGTTAATTAACACTATATATATCTATAATTAAGTAAATAATTAAAGATGAGAGTAAGTTGGTTTTAGTGTTAAGATGATAGTAAGTTACATAATATACGTAAGCAAAATTTGAATTATATAAATAACAATGCAATAACCTAATACTTAAATTCATGCACATATAAGATATAAAAGATTGTATTTCTTTTCAACAATATAGTAGCAATCTTCAACTACAAAAAGTAATACAAAATTATTGACTTAAGTTACAAAAAGAAAGAAAAGAAAATGAAGATAGTGCAGAATAAAGTTAGACGTGAAGAAAACGACGTCACTTTGTTGGGTAGTACTTTATTAGAGGAAATTATCCCTGATATATCAGGTGCATGATAAATTTGACGTGTAGATGAATGACAATTGTCTTATTTTTTTAAGAATTCACACAAAATCTATGCACAATAGGTGTAGAATCTACACGACCTTGTTAGATATGACTTTGTCGGTCACTACAAAGACCTTAAAAAATAAAATAAAAGAGCAGAAAAATATGGGAATAAAAAATATCTTAAAGGAAATAAAAAAGGGGTTTAAGAAAAAGGTATCGGAAAGGAAAAAAAAAAAGGAAAAGAAATTGCCAAAAATAAACACACTTTTGGTCTTTGGACCCAAATAAGAATATTATTGGGCTTTTAAGCTACAGTCTGCTATTTCAGTCCTCACTCTTCAGCAACAGTTTGGTATAATTGGTGTCATTGGTTGAATGAGCCTTTCCAAAATGTTAAACCAAAATTTTCCTGTTTGTGATCATAATATGGGCTCAATAACAGTAGTTTGGGCCTGTGTCCAATTTAAACCTTTTGGGAGTCCATCCCACCCACCAAAGGTCCAAAAGTATTGGGAAAATATTGGAAAATGTAATAGATATGGTTTTTTTTTTTTTTTTGAGGAAATAATAGATATGGTTAGGTTCGACTTCAATGGCAGTTTCTGGTGCCCCATAACACACAGAAATTAGACTAATTATCCAAATTGCTGTAAAGTCAAAAAAGGTAGAAGAATCTTGACAAACAAACACTCGTGTGCTCCATGTTTCAAAAGTCTACAAATTCAACAAATTGATCCTACTCACAATTTCCCTCTATAGCAATTTTTATATATCCAAATTTCATGCTTACAAATGACTAGTCTCGAGTGAAATAATTTCGGTCCTCTCGAAATCGCTGCGCTTAAGAAATCGCGAAAATGCACTATGACTCCTTGGATTTATAATATCATTAACTATCGTCTTATGAAGAGTTGTCCCCCAAATAATTGATTCATGTTGGATCCCATGTATCCAACCGCAGATTACCACCCATGTATATTTTGTTCGGACAAAAAGGCGTGTTCAAGTAAAGTTTTTGATAGGGGTGGCAATGGAAAGGGGGTCGATGAAGTCTCGACCCGCCTCATTGCCTAGGGACGGGGACCCGTTATACCCCATTTTAATTTAAATTAAATAATAAAATAAAAAAATATATTTATAATATATTTAAAAATATTATTAACAAAAGTTGTTATTATTAATTTTTATAAATGTTAGATATAATATAAGAATACATAAAAATTATTTTATATATGCAAAATATTATTGAAATATATTTCAAATTAAAAATTATAGGCGGGGTGGGGCGTGTACAGGCGGAGACGGGTAATACCTAGACCCACCCCATCCCAATGTGGGTCACGAGGAGGGGCGACCCAAATGGTGCAGGATGGGGCGGGAAGGATACCCCCAATTCAGACATTTTTGGTCTAAATTGCACTTTTATAAGCTTTTGTAGCATTCTTTTGGAGACGTAGGCTATTTCATTTGACTTCAGACTTTCAAATAATATTAAAACCGGTATGGAACACTATTAATTATCATATGAATCATATTGGAAGCAATGACAAATGGTAATCTCTATTGAGTTCCGTATAGTAAATATCGTAGTAGATTTTCTTATATGTTACATGTTTTTATTACCAATGTCATTTTCTTATAAATAAATTCACTTTTTGGAGAAATCAGAAAGTAGAAACAAGAAAACACGAGGTGACTTGAAATATAATTTGGAGTTGAAACTTTAAGAAGCAAGCATCACGCCACTCTTTGTAAATAAAATCACTAAATAACAATTTTAACGACGTGGACTTGGGCCCATCATCACTTTGTTTTGTGTCCCTACAAAATAATTTCTCTTTCTCTTTAATGTTTTTAAACTGTCTCAATTTTTTCATTGTTGCCGTCTAGTTAAACGACGGGATGCGCCTGTTCGACCAGGGGTTATGGTTGGATCAATTGACTTTCACTAATGTCCTAACCCAAAAGAAATCTAGATGCTTCCCGAAGATTCGAACCTACGTTAATGACTAGAGCTGTCAATTTCCAGCCAACTCACGGACATGCCCAATGATAGGTTCGAGTTGGGATGTATTTTATATAGACCGAAATGGACACTTACTTTGGTCCGGCCCGAGCGACCTGAAACCCAAATTAGCCCAATACAAGTTAGTTATAAATATGATGTTAAGACTGATTTGGGCCAAAAAATTAGTGGTTCGATTGAATTTCGACTCGGCTAGTTTTTCTCAGTATTTGGGCGACGGGCTTGGAGCCTTTCGACCGACTATTAAACAGATTCTCCGATGACCTCAACACGATTTTTGTCCCCTTCTTTTGTCAATCAAGTTATGCCCTGAGAGGTTGTTTATTTCGTATTAATTCCCTCGTATAATCCCTAACCCATTACAACTTTGATCTATTACTTAAGTTTCATATCCGCCCTCCCAAACCACACCATATGAATCTTTGTATCTATTAAAAAATGCATTTTATACATAATTTTCTCTATAAAAATAACAATTAAAATTAATGATATTATATCATCATTCTAAACAATAATTTAATCTTAAGAAAAGTTCCATCAAAAATTGAGTCATTTTCTAGACAATACAAAACATATGGCATACTAACCAGGGGTTTAATTAGTCCACCAGGGCCACCACAAGAGACTTATGTCTCTTGTCGGGTGGATGTCGTGGTTCAAACCCACATACCATCAAAATGCTCGCAAGGTGGTGAATGATTAGTGAGAACTCATATCTGAATATCATTTGTGTGAGTTCGATTCGAGAGATATCAACTATAATTAGATTTGGGGGGATCGATCGTCTTGCTTCTCTTTACTTTGGAGACATGGTTGTATGTTAGTAGACCCCACCACGAAACACTGTTTGTCGATTAGTGTACATCTTGCGGTTTACCTTGTTGGCAACGATGAGGGGCCGAATGTCTTTGTCATTATTACCCATAAGTCGGTAAAGCGTGTAAGATCAATAAGTTAAAAATGTCATATTACATGGTGCATCATGCATACAAACCATGCATGTGCATGCATGAAAGCATGACATGTCATGCACATCACATGTGCCAATAATAAGTTGGGATGGGTCATAGTCATGGCTGAGTCAGAGGCACTTGAACTCTAAGAATATGTAACTCTTGTCTGTATATGGTGTAGAGTGGTTTATGATGATGCTGATGCATGCAAACCATTTCCAAATTAATTTCATTATCCTTAAATGTATCATGGCTGCTAAAATTAGGTTATCCTCTTATATCATTGATTAAATGATTAGGATCGATGTTCATAAATCATAGAATTCGATTACCTTTAGTATTGGACATGTGTTTTATGGTTTCTAATTCTCTTTGATTAGTACTCATGATATTTTTATGAATTTACCTAATTGAAGTCCCTTTTCACTTTAAATGAGTGTTTCTTTTGATACTATCTCTCTTGGAACACATGATAAGTGTAAAATCAAATGATGAAATTAAATTATTACAAGAAAAAAATTAAAACTCCAACGGAAAAAATCCTTTGAAATTTTCGATTCCAACAAAAAACGCGCATTTGGAAAATGACAGTTGGGAGGACAAAATTTCAACCGATTGAAAAATACTCCAACGGTACTTATCCGTAGGAGTATTCAATCATTATAAAAAAAACAAACCCAACAATTATTCCAATGGAGTTGTACCATTGGAATTAAGTCCAACGGAAATTATAACGGTTTTATTATTGATTTAGAATTTCTGTTGGAATTTGAAAATTTCTAATGCAAGTTCCAATAATTTGTTTCAATAGTTGTATTAGTCCTTGTAATTTCTATCAGAATTTTAAAAAATTTCGATGGTATTCCCAACAATTTATTCCTACATTTTTGTTTACCGTTGGAATTAGTATTGTTAGAATTTTTCAACAGTTTCTTATAGTTTTTGAATTTCCGTTGAATTTTAAATTTCAACGGACACTGCAATGGTTTTACAACGATTTAATTTATTCACCATTAGAATTATTGTTGGAATATTCCAACGGTTTGTTGTGGTGTTAGCCAAAAAAATCGATAATTTACGAATAAAATCATAATGTTTTGGAAAATCCTATCCATCCTTTATGGTGATATATATACCTTTCTATTTTGATCCTACTAAATCATGTAGTGGACTTCTTTGCTTTAATCTTAGATAATAAGACAATTATCTAACGTGTAATTAGGTCCATGTTTTTTTGGAACAAAAAAAAGACACAAGTGATTAGTGTGCACTTATATTTGGTCCAGCTGTATGCTTTTAATTGTGTTTAATGTTTAGCAGTTCTCCACTAATTATTGGACTAACAATATATGTGGATAACAATATTATATAGAAAAACAAAAACAAAAAAGAATAAAACGGGTGTCAAAAGATAATGGCATGGTACGTAAGAATACAAACAAATAACAAATTCGGACTCAATTAAATTCTTTAAGACTTTAACATAATCTGAATCCATATATATAATAAATTTTGTCATGTAACAGGAAAAGGTAACTTAAATGATAGAATATATTATAATAATATGGGATTTAGAATTTGTTTGGACTCGTAATTTAATCTACTTAATTCTTTAAGGGTTCATATTCATACCCAACTTTAGTTCAAAAAAATAATGTCCTCTCAATTAATCAAAAAGTTTCTTGATTTTTTTTTTCCTGTGAATTATATTTCAAATGAAATAAAATATTAATTTAAGAAACTAAAAATAAATAATTACTCCCTCCGTCCCGAATATATAGTTCAGTGACTTTTCACACAGATTAAGAAAATTATTGAAATTAGGATGCGTGTAAACGAGTCGAGGCAAGTCAATCGAACATAGTATTGTTCAAACTTGTTTGAATATTAATCGAGCTTTTTTGAGTTTGATTTCATTATTAATTGAATCGAGCTTGAACGAGCTTTAGTCGAGCCGAACACGAATCGAACTCCAGTAGATTGATATTTTAATTTCCATATTTTTTATTACCTTTTCACTAATCAAGTCCAACTCGATCGAGTCGAACTTTACATCTTGAAAAATGTGTTCAAACTTGATTCGTTATGTTAGCGAATCGAGCTCAAATGAACTTTTAACGATCGATCTCGAATCAGTGATCGACTATCGAGTAGCTTGGTTAATTTTTAAGCCCGATTGAAAATTACAAATATGCTAAATAATAAAAAAATGGACTATATATTTGGAACATCTTAAAAAGGAATAATGGACTTATATTTGGGATAGAGTGAGTATTTATTTTATCTCCTTAAATATACATATGCATTTATGGTGTACATAGACATTTATCCGATTTGTATTCCTTTAATTAATTGCCCTCCAAAGTTCCGTTTCAAACTTTCACAGGTGCGTGCTCTTTATGATCAAGTCATCTCACTTTCAACAATCGATATACTTGTTTGGGATAATTACAAAAAGTACCCTTTGACCTAATTACAAAAAACCCAGCTAATTTTAAAAAAATATCCCTGAGGTTTGATTTAGTGTTAAAATTAAGGGGTAATCTGCAATGATTTTACAAATATGAAGGAGGATTTTAAAATATATTTCAAACTTCAGGGGTACTTTTTGTAAGTTTTTAAGTTAACTGAGTTTTATCGTAATTAAGTTAAACCTCAGGAATACTTTTTGTAATTATCCCTACTTGTTTTTATATCGCAAGCTATCCTTCCATTATTTCATTTCATGCTTTGCATTTATGATTAACGTGATAACATTAGAATTTGTTTGACAGATTTATTTTATATATAAAACTAGCTTATTATATTGTATTGATTATTATTTTTTAGTTATTGTTATTTTATATATTTTACAGATATTATTTTATATATTACGGAGAGTCGATATATTATACAATAAAGTCGATGTAAATAATTTACAATAATATTTTTGATTTTTTTAGAAATTTTGAAGCACATATATATCAACAAATTAATTAAGTATATTCTCACAGATGCATGCTAATGTCAACTGCCTAACCAATAGAAGTGCTACTTTTTGGAATTACTCAAATTATTAGAATTTAAAGTCTGCAAGCAAACTTGTCTAAAAAAATATAAAAAAAAAAAGAAAGTATGCCAGCAAATTAATATTTTTAAAGCAGTAATTGATCAATCCTGTGTTTTACTTTCAATCGCCAGCAGAAAAATACATAAAAGGCAAAAACTAGACCCTGGAAATCGTAATTTGGACAAATGATGATGATAATATTACAAACTTGCGGCAATTATTTGAGTGATATTACTTAATTTATAGATAGTTTAATTTCTTAATTTGGCAAATTGTTGATCTTATTTTTAGATCATCGTGGTAGATTTGAAATTAATCGAAATACTAGATTCGAGTGTTCAATATATGTTTATTAAACAAATGAATTTGAGAATTTTGGAAAATTTCCAGACTGAAATAGGTTTTTTCCAGACGACCAATCTTGTTTCACTTCCTGTTCCATTATATTAAATGTATTATGGCGCGTGTACAACATGATATCAAATTGTAAGTGTGTCGTCATTCATTCTATGTACTTTAAAAATGTAGAAGAGCAGGTGATCAGGACTCTCTTTGGACACAAATTAATCCATAGAACACAAATCGGGCCAGTCCATCGGTCGCCGCACCCTCCCCTAAGGTAGGGGGTGGGTTAAGTGTTTAGTGGCCACCAAAAAGCGGGTCTAAATGGGCTAGTCCGTCGCAGTAGCGCCGAAGCCCCTAGCCTTGCTGAAACAAAAATGAAAAAAAAAAAGAAGAAATAAGAAAAAGAAGGAAAAAAATATTGTAATTGATATTTTATATTTTTATCTATTATAAAAGTATATATAATATTTTTTTAAATATGTATTTGTCGTCCATTATTATATTTAACTCATTAAAATCAATAATATGCGCAAAAACAATACATTTCTAATTTTTATTTTTTTTATTTTTTGGATGGACCGCCCCCCTAGCCCGTGGCCGTGGCGGAGAGTTGTGTTAGGCCAGCATATTTCGCCCACCATAATGCCGCCCCACCTCGCTAATTGGATGGGGGCTTTCCGCCCGCAGCCGACCCCCCCAATCCATTTTGACAACTCTATTAATCTATCAACTCAAGTGCACCTTAAAGTAATAGCCATATATGCATGGTTAATTCCATAAAAGCATGTGTGACCAAAAATAGAAAATGGAAGCTATTTCACATATTCCAATTTCAAGATAAGTTTGGATCAGGCTCATTCAATAGTATTCAAGTTGATACTAGGGATAATTACAAAAATACCCCTGAGGTTTGACCTAATTACAAAAACTCCAACTAACTTTAAAACTTACAAAAATACCCCGAGGTTTGATTTAGTGTTAAAATTAAGGGTTAATCTGCAATGATTTTACAAATATGAAAGGGGATTTTAAAATATATTTCAAACCTCGGGTACTTTTTGTAAGTTTTAAAGTTAGTTGGGTTTTTTTTTGTAATTAGATCAAAACTCAGGGGTACTTTTTGTAATTATCCCTTGATACTATTCATGCAATTTTATAATTTATAAATCATTGAGTCGTACGTAATACTGATGAATTGTGTACTCACAAAATATCTCATGAACTACCTTATAAGTAGATGGTTAATAAAAATTTTTACGTGGATGATATATATGAAAAGTTGACATAAATTTGTGTGACTCAAATTTTCAGTGATAGTTCAGTCTTAATCACGTTAAACTGCCAATTGTTTGAATCAATTATTAAAGCAATAGACAAAGACGCATGTATGTCACTTGCATGAGAAGGCAAAAACGCAATTTGTTTTAGTTTTTCACGCTTTCCACGCTTTCCACAATTGGTCCCAACACGACTTTTCATGCCCCATAAAGGGTTGTGATTTCTCTGAACTAATAAAAACATCGTGAGATCATAAACGTTTTTGGGTTAAGACATTTATTATACATGTCCCATGTGTTGGCAATTGACATGAAAAATATTATTTTCTCGAAAATTGACTTGGTATTACCTCAAATACTAAACTTTAAAGTGGACATGGCTACTACGTGCAACAAATGTCGTCGTTAGAGGCGTCGAGTTGTTGTCCGACGTAAACTTTCCGACACTCAAATTAGTTTCACAGAGAAACAAAGAGTAATGGACCGAAAGTTCGCAAAAAATGATAATAATTACTTCCTTTAATTTTAAACTAATTACCAGTTAGGTAATATATAGAATTTTAATTGGGGGTTTTTCTTTTGGTGTGGAGCATTGTGTAATTGTATCGTGTTTCATGTTAATACGATAATGACACAACACAATAAGCTCGAACCAAATAAGATTTTTTTCGTGTTGATATGGTATGGCATGATTCGACACGATAAGTTGAAAAACAAAATAAAACTGGCTAATTTTGAATGACACAGTATTACATTTTAATGATAGCACATTAAGCAATACGGCATGATGTTACACAGTAATACATGATACAAGCTACAAATTTGTCCAATAAATTAAAACATACAAATATATTTTCAAACAAATAGCATATGTGTCCTTACCATGTCGTCATTAAATATATTTCGACACAAAAGGTTTTTGTGTCTTTATCATTTTGACTCAATGTGGACACGTATTAATAAGGCTAAACACTAATTTATTATTTTTGTGTCGTGTTTATCCGTGTTATTATGTCGTGTCAAGAATTGTCACTTCTATGCGCGCTTCATGAACCATACAGTCCATTTTGGGCTATCAGATCATCTTCTATAATTATTTTTGTTGAGTTGGGCTATGTAACATCAAATATAATTTTTAATTTTGATGTTTATATTACTATATTAGTTAAGTACAATTTAAACGAAGAAAAAGTTCGAAAGAAATTGAATAATATTAATTAATCACACAATTAGCTAGATTGTCTTACCCTTTACTGAATATGTAAAGTCACGAATATAAACAATCTTTCAAAGAAATCAAGGGCTCGTGCCATGCAACCATTGGATGTTCTTAAAGGTCGTAATTTATTTTGTGATATTTTCAGTTTATTGAGAAAACAATACTAATTATAAATTAAAGTACAAAACTCAGTTTGTTATAGACAGAAATCAGAATGAGATTTTTATTTCATCTTTTATTGTATTTCACCGTACAAATAATTGTCGCGTATAAAAATTACCATATTAATTTTCAAATATAATTATAGGTTTCAACGGATTGACATCCTGTAGCTTATGAGCAATAATACTTAATTTACCAAATCTAAATCAACCAACAATCACAATCCAAATGAAAATACACCAATACTTCGAACCCAAAAACAAACCCCGAAAGACCAACATCTGGTTACATAATAATTCCATTTAAAAAAAACCTCGAAATAACATGAACTTATCCAACTTCAACTGTTCGATTTCTTACTTTTCCCAACTTCATCGTTAGCATTTATTGATTTCATTGATACAGATTTTTCCCCATGCCATATCCATGTAGTATATAGCAGGTCCATACCATTATAAGTTAAATGCGCCCTTATGACGTCAACTTTTTCTTTCGTAGATTAACCGTACTTTGTACAAGGGCAACATATTGCATTAGGATCATCAACATTTCGCACTGCGAATTGCAAGAAAGATTCGACTCCATCCTCATACTCACGTGATAACCTATTCTTCGACATCCATTGTTTGTCCATTTTAATAATGAACCAAAACCTTATAAACAATTACAACAATAGATGAGATAAATGAGTTAACCATAAAACTGTCCACAATATTACAACATTAGATGAGTATGTCAATCAAATACTTCTAGGAATCATTAGAAGCGGTGTCATCACCATGTAAGAAAATTGATAAGTGTAAATGTCTGCAAATGAATAGACTAAAGTGATGCATAAAGAAACTAAGTACTGATTTTGAAAGATAGTCCAACCATTTTCTTCTACATAACAGGGTAAGTACTGAATTTGAAATATTCACAACAAATGGGGATAATTACAAAATCCCTCCTAAGGTTCGGGGTAATTACAAAACAATGCAGAGATGTTTCAAAATTACAAAATGCCTCCATCAGGTTTGATTCTAGTAACTGTAATATTTCTATAAATAATGGAGGGATTTTGGAATATTTTTTGCTTATGCAATGGGAAAATATAAGACGGAGTTAAACCTCAAAGGGTTTTTCGAAATTTTCAAAAACCCTGGATTTTATTTGTTATTAGACTGAACCTCGAGTTTTTTTCTTTCTTTTCACATTTGCTTCATTTTTATTTGACTATATCCATGTTGGTACTCGAGCAATATGAGACGGGAATCCTCGATTAATTCGGGGATGGTGATTCCCCGCTTCTTTAGAACCTGGGATAGAACGGGGATGATATTTGAATCCCCGTCCCGTCCCCGTCCCCACTTATAATTTTTTTAATAAAAAATACAAAATAGAGAACCCGATTCCCCAAACATGGATTCCTCATCCCCATCCCCATCCCCATCCCGGATAACCAAAGCAGAGAATGATACGGGAATTGTATTTGAGATTAGATTCGGGACGGCAATGGTATGTCCAATACCAGCCTCACCCACCCATTACCAACCGTATTGCCAAGCAATAGTTCTCTTGCCATCCACATAGAAGATTAAATGGACTAGCTAAATGCATAAAAATAAATACAGGCATTTTAACACACCATTAGAAAAGAAAGAAATAAATAACAAAAAGTGTCATATCTCATCGACAAAGTATATATCTCCTAAACAAAATAAAACGTAACAAAATGTGGTGGAACAAAATAGAACTCACCTTGTTCGGGGATGGTGGTCGAGAGATTAGGTTATCGATGAGAAGCGGCACGACGAAGGTTTTTGTTCCCGCCGCTTGAATAGTTTAAATAGCTTCAAACGGGGTGGCCAGGGTTTTGGGGTGAAGTAAGGTATGGGCTTGAGGAGGAAAGTCTGAATAAGGGCAAAAATCTACTCTCTTTTTTAATAGACATCGGTTTGAATAACCGTTGTCTTAGATCATTTTCAGAAAACAGTTACCAAGACAATAGGAAAAAAAGGATATATTTTTGTGTTGTATTTATTTTTATTTTGAAAACGGAAATGGGAGAAGAAAAAAAAGCAAAAACTGATAAAATAAATTATAAAGAGAAGAATTTCTTCAAATTCAAATAAAGTTCGACGAACTTTCGGCTCTCGTTTTTTTTTTTTTTTTTTTTTTGAATTGCGGATGATATTTACATTTTGGATTATTTGTTCTATATTATGTTTTATGATTTATTGATTTTAGACATAAGTCAAGTATGATTAGAGCTGATAAACTTGGCCCAACCAGTTTGCATATGGAGGAAATGGTCGAATTACAAATAAGACACAATCTTGTTTAGCAGAAACCAAATATTTATTTAACTAGCGTAGAAATAATATTCATCCCCAACAGCAATTCCATTGTAAAGATTTGAATTTTGTATTTTAGAAAGAAAAAAAGGTGAGATTATTTCTAACATGTACAATTTGAAAAAAAAAAATAACAAGCAAACACCGGCTAGCAATTTCAATATTAACACCAACATAATAAAAATCTTTCCTCAAAGAAAGTTATGTCCTCATAAATATAATATATCTAATTTTATTTACAATTGATATTCAAATTATGGACCTATGTTCACATCACAAAACATCCATTAGGATTTTCATCACTAAACATTTGATCATTCATATTCAAATATGTAGGTGGTGGTGGAGGAGGTCCATTTGTGTACTGTACCACGTGACCCGTATTATAACCTTGATGATGATACATTGGCATACCATAGTCTTGATAGTCATAACTTTGATTATCATACATGGGCATGGCATAGTGTGTTTGTGGATTGTGAATATGATGTTCCATTTTGTTCACTTCAACTTTTGTTCCCTCGCCGCCCTTGTTTTTCTCTCCGCCTCCGTCGCCCGGTTTCGATTCATCGTCTTTTTTGTCACTGCCACTGTCTTTTATCTCACTACCGCCACCATCGCCTGGTTTAG
Source organism: Rehmannia glutinosa (assembly GCA_016081115.2). Classification (NCBI taxonomy): domain Eukaryota; kingdom Viridiplantae; phylum Streptophyta; class Magnoliopsida; order Lamiales; family Orobanchaceae; genus Rehmannia; species Rehmannia glutinosa. The sequence continues at coordinate 162,206 of JABTTQ020002059.1, read as the reverse complement.
ATTCACCGTCTTTTTTGTCATCGCCACCGTCTTTTTTCTCACTACCGCCACCGCCACCGTCTTTTCTATCGTTCTTCTCTACGACCTTTTCTTCTCCATTTTTCTGTATGGAGTCGTCGTTCTTTTTAGGAGGAATAATTTCTACACCTCTTTTTAGCTTGTCTTTCAAGTACGTTGTGAGCTTCTTCACATCCATTGTTCCAATCACCGTGACCAAATCTTTTTGTAAATCCGTTGTTACTGAGATAACACCTATTAAACAATAAATAATATATTCAGCGCTCATTATTGATAAGACTAAAGTGTTTGTAAACTCTAAAAAACTGATTATGATGGGAAATAGTTATTCTTTGTATTTGGAATAGATGCCAAAATTGGCCCGGCCAGGCTAGTCTGCATATAGAGATGAGTTGAATTTCATATTTAGCTGCCCAAAAGGGCCGGGTCTATTTTATCCAGACCCGAAACCCAACAAGCCCAAACAAAAAATACACTTACTAGGATGGATTGGGCCACAAGAAATGCGACCAAATGAGATTTCAGCTGGCCCGTTTTTTTCACTTGACCTACTAGCTAGGGTCTAATCGAATCCATTGACAACTCTAATTTGATTCTAGAAGCTTGAGAATTTTTTTTTTTTGATCGGTGAAGCTTGAGTATTATTTCTTTTAAGAGTGTATAAACGCTCCCTAAGTTGAACAATAATCTTAAGAATAAAACATAATGGCTTAAAGAAACGGAATAAAATATAACGGGGTCCAATTTTTTAGAATATTTAATAAGATCATATAAGTATATTCTTCATCTTATCGTAAAACCAACCGTATCCCTTTGTAGATAACAAATTAGTTATAAGTCTAACATATATTAAATAAAACTGACGATATACCTAACATAACTTATAAATAGTGTATTCAATAATATAATTATAGCACACTCTAAAAATTGATTAATTAATGCAAATAAAAACGAAAATTATTGGGCTGACTCACCATCAATATTCTTTAATATGATCCGCTTTATTTTATTTGCGCACCCGTCACAAAGGCATTTGATTTAGGGATGGCAATGGGCGGGGACGGGGCTGGTATGAGACATACCATCCCCGTCCCAGAATCCCATTTCAAATACCATCCCCATACCATTCCCCGTTTTGGGCATCTGGTACGGGGATGGGGAATCCCCATTCGGGGAACGGGGTCCCCGCGGGGAATCGGGGTCCCCGTTTTGTATTTATTAATAAAAAAAATATTTTTTTACATAAAAAAATTAATAATTAAAATAGATGAAATATCATGAATCACTAGCTAATCTTATAATAACTCCATAATATAAAATACTTTAACAAATTGATTAAATACAACAATTTTTAAAATACAAAGTCTTGTAATTTTAAAAATTAAAAATCATTACAATATAAAACACATCATTTTTAGGGTTTAATTTTACAATTTAATAAAATAAAAAATATATAAACATAAATCCTTCTCACTAACAACTATTTTTAGTAGACTATTAATAATATATATAAATATAATATATATATATATATATATATATATTTCGGTGAAACGGGACGGACGGGGAATCCCGTTTCATCTAATCGGCGGGACGGGGATTTTAATGGGGCGGGGGATATAAATACCATCCCCGTCCCATCCCCGATTTTTACGTAAAAGCGGGAATCACCATCCCCGCTCCCATCCCCTAATTAATCGGGGATTCCCCATCCCATATTATTCGGTACCAACGGGGATGGTTCCCATGATTTTGCCATCACTAGTTTGATTTTTCATCACCACAGTGCTAACCACAGCCTGAAACATAATAAACAAAACAATTAAATCAGATAATTTAATAATTAGTCAAGATATAAATAAAATAATTAATTAACCTAAACACCATTACAATAATATATATCTAAGGAATAATTACAAAAATACCCTTGAGGTTTAACCTAATTACGAAAAAATCCAGCTAACTTTTAAAATATGAGGTTTAATTTAGTGTTAAAATTAAGGGGAAAAATGTAATATTTTGATAAATATCACGGAAAAATTGAAATATTGTTTTACTTATGGAAGTAAATGTTAGAAAAAATAAGGAAAATAATGTTAAGCAACTTGGAATTTAACTATTTTTATAGTTTGCAACCTAAATTTTGCGGATTTTTGCACTTTACAACCCCATGGACCAGTATTGGAATATTTTATGAATATTTGCCCATGTTACCTTGGATACTCTAGGAATATTCCTGAAATATTTTTATTCCGACTGGTCAGAGGTTGCAAATGAAAACTCCGTAAAATTTAGATTGTAAAATGAAAAAAATAGTTTAGGTTGCAAAGTGTAAAATTGATCAAAATTCAAATTGAAAACAATTTCTCCAAAATAAAATCTCAATGTATTTTTGTAATTTTGAAAGTTAGCTGGGTTTTTTATGTAATTAGGCCAAACTTTAAGGGTACTTTTGTAATTAACCTTATAATTATTACCTCTTTCGGTTTCTTATCATTATCATCGGGTGCCTTATTTTCCTCTGTTTTCTTTTCTGATTTCTCGTCGGCCTTCTTGTCACCTCCGGCGGCGGCGGCGCCGCCACCTCCGCCGTCATTTTTGGGCTGAGGAGAGATGAGCTCCACCTTCTTCTTCGTCTTGTTTTCTATTATCTCCCGGAGCACAACGGGGCTCACTTTCCCCGTCACAGTCAATTTCTTAGCGTCACAGTCAGCCTTCACTTTCTCAACACCTTCACAAAATTAAAGGACCACACACAAGACAAAGCAGTAAATTTCAAGGACCCAATTGATAAGCTTTTTATGATTGCGCCATGTGCATAAATCTTGTCTGCCTTTAAATATCTTTACCAAAAGAAGGAAATGCTGAAATTAAAGGGATATTTTGTTTTACTGGTAATTACAGAAAAACCCATGAGGTTTGGGCTAATTACCAAAAAAATACATAGATGTTTCAAAATTACAAAAAGAAACCCTCGGTTCACTGGCGGCTGCGGGCGGATTCAAGACTGGGCCAACCTAGACCCTGCTCGGCCCTCTTTTTTTTAAGTTATAACTTGTTTTATTTTTTCTCGATTTTCTATTCTACCACCTCATTTTCGGTATGACGGACCACTCATTAGGATCTCCCGCTCCGCCATTGCTTCTGATTTGATTATGTTTTAAACTTAAGTGGATATATGTAATATTTCTATATGTATCGGGGAGATTTAAAATGTTTTTTTCTTATGAAGAGAAAAAATGTAAAATAGAATCAAACCTCAAGAGTTTTTTTTTTTACAATTTTCAAAAATCTATGGATTGTTTTGTAATTAGCTTGAAACTCAGGGTTCTTTTTGTAATCATCCCTTTATTTTATTTTATTTTATTTTTAAATTGAATTTGTTGAAATCAACGGTAAGAATTTTCAAAATATGTTATTTCATTTTTGTCCTTATTTTTTTCCATTTTCTCTGAAAATTTTGTTCCTCTAATTTAAATATCTCAATGTGTGTGCTCATTTATGTAAAAATAAATTGATTTTGTTTACTGAAAAAAAAAGTGCTGGAAATTGGGTTTAAGCAGAAAATTTAATTTAGTCATAATATGTGGAAAAAAATAAATGAAAATCACATTTCACCAGCCACAATTTATTCTACATACTATTTAAAAAAATTGAGAGTAATTTAAATTTGCGTCACCTAATTTTCAATAATCCATTAAATAATTAAAATAAAATATAAATAAAATTAAATCTGAATTATACCTTCAAGATTGCTAATGGAGCGTCTGACTTTCTTGGCACAGCCTTCGCAATGCAAATCCAGCTTCAACACCACCGTGGTGGGGCCCTCCACTTTCTTCTCTCCGCCGTCCGCCGCCGCCTTATCTCCGCCACCCGCCGCCGCCTTCTCTCCTTCATTCTTTATCTCATCTTTCTAGGAAAAAAACAAATTATGATTGAGCAAACCCATTTACTGATTAAAGAAACAGAAGATGAGGACTTGATTATAATTAGAGGAAGATCAAGGACCGGGATGAAGAGGATTAATTAATTACCTCACCCATTTTTTAGTGTTCTTCGCTAATAATTATGATTTATTTTTTATTTTTTTTTTGCAATTGTTTGAAGAGAGAAAATGGAGGCAATGGCTGGAATATATAGAGCTGAGCTTTTTATTATGAGGTCATATGGGACCCAGCCAATAAAATCAAAAGAGAAAAAAGAATTTCAAATAGAGACAGCGTTTGGACTTATTTATAACTTTTTTTTTTTTTGAGATAATTGCATTTTGTCTGCTAAACTATGTGATTGGTGAGTTTTGTATTTTGCTAATTAACTTTGATAATTTCTACTTTTTTTTAGCAAGATAATTTCTACTTTGTATGCTTAATATTGAACATTTTGCACTTAATCGGGAGCTAACTTAGACCTATTATTGGTTGGTTCAAAGGAAATGTGCAACGAATCATACAATTCGGAGGGCATAATATGTATTGTGCAAAAACATGGAGGCAAACTACCATTAAATTGGGGTGTAAACAAGTCGAGTCGGACATAGTATTGATTGAGCTTTGTTTGAAATTTAATCGAGCTTAACATAGTATTGATTGAGTTTGTTTGAAATTTAATCGAGCTTCAAATATTGTATTTGAACTTGGTTTGATTATCACTGAATCGAGCTCGAATGAGCTTCACTTGAGTCGAACACGAATGAAGCTCGAATAGCTCGACATTTTTACTAGATGTGTCAAACGCGGTAGGACGACGATCTTTGGCTTGAGCCAAGAGGGAACATGGGACCGAGAAACTAATTTCATAACCCAGTACCCAACCCATGGATAATACACTAAAAATATCGGTCGGCCAAAGCCGAACCGACTTAATTTTTGGGACTAACGGTCCAGGCTTTTAAGGCCCATTTTTTTTTCGTGTATGGAATATAACATTGCAACCCTGGTGAAAATACTGAGCGATCGGGCGACCACGGGGGACCTGACAACTCTAATTTTTACACATAATTTATTTTTTTATTATTACTAATCGAAATCGAGCTCGAGCTAAACTTTACATCTTTCGAATGAAAAAATGTGTTCATATTTGGTTTATTATGTTAACAAATCGAGCTCAAAATAAACTTTTAACGATCAATCTCGAATCGAAAGAACCCGTAGGTTGGTTAGTTTTTCATCCATACCATTACTTTTTTTTTTTTTTATGTACATAATGATTAATGGTCATGTGTATGGATGTGAATGGAATGGCATGAACGATGGGCCTGATGGGGATGTATGATGCCATTGGATTGGACTAAATGGAATTATTTGGTATCGTGATAATCCAGCTAACCACTTGACTAAAGCTATGACCTAGTGGAATTACTATACTGCCACTACTCCAAAGTTAATTAGGTGGGCTTTACTAAAGCCACATTAATTTTGACCAGAATTTACAAACCTCCAAAATACGTATGATCCAAACAAAGAATACTACTATAATTTGATGTAAATTAATATAAGGATAATCCGTACGGGTGAGGAGATTCTTATGTGCATCTCTCTCCTTTTTTTTTTTTTGAATATATATACTATAAGATAACAAATTATTATAGGACAATAATTATTTTAGTGTGTGTGCTTTTGATGCGGATTAGTAATTATCTTCGGTCTTGGACTTTCGGATAATCGTGTTCGGATAAGAGATCCCGAAAAGACAAACACAAGTTAGGGTAGCCGAAAGGGTCTTGCTAAGGCATCGACGATCTGCTCGGATCGAGCTCAATAGGGTGTAGAGAAGACAATCAATTAAAGGAGAAAGTAGAGGTGAAAAGTGAATAATCATCATTTGACTACTCAAGGAGTGTATTTATAGGTTTCGATACACGTGAAGATTGTGGTTGTGCCAAATGTAACCATCACTACAAGAAAACAAAAAAATTCTAACGGAAAAAATCATTTGGAATTTGGCCAATTATCATTGGATTATCGATTCCAACGGAAATTTCAACAATAAATGCATCGTTGGTAAAATGGCCGTTGGAATGACAAAATTCCAATGGAAAAATATTCCAACGATGCTTTTCCAACGGTATTTATCCATTAGAATATACAACTGTTGGAAAAAACTCCAAGATATTTTCCAACACTAATTCCAACATAGTTAAACCATTGGAATTTAGTTCAATGGTATATCCATTGGAATATATATATATATATATATATATATATATATAATTGTTGGAAAAATAACTCCAACGATTATTCCAAATCTTGAGTTATGCCATTGGAATTTTCAATCATTTTATATCATTGTCTAATATATTTAACTTTCCAATAGGTCACCCATCATCAATTTACCTCAAGTCAAGCACGCTTAACCATGTAATTTTAATATGATTGCCTCCATAAGAGAAGATACATTTTATCGATATGAATAATACTATCAAATCTTTTAACCCCTATTAAAATTTTTCAACCGAATTTTCCAACAACTTGTTGTACCATTGGAATTTCCGTTGGATTTTAAAAACTCAACGGAAATTCCAACGATTAATTCAAACATTTTGATTACCATTGGAATTTTTGTTGGAATTTTTCAATGATATGTTTTAGCGATGGAATTATTGTTGGAATTTTTAAAATCCCAACAAGATTTCCAAGGGTTTATTCCAACGATTTTATTACCGTTGGAATTATTGTTGGAATTTTCAATGGTTTGTTGTGATGTTGGAATTTCCGTTGGAATTTTAAATTCCAACGGAAATTCCAACAACTTATACCAACGGTTTTCTTTAATGTTGGAATTTTCATTGAAATTTTCCAACGATATAATGTAAGACTGAAATTCCGTTGGAATTGTAAAAATTCCAACTATTTTCTACTTCGTTGGAATTTTTTTGTTGGAATTTGATTGTTTTCTTGTAGTGCATCCGCAGACGGTGGGGTTGTATTTAATCGTCGAAAAGATCAACGGCTCTCTGTCAAGTCAAGTCCCTATCACTAGATGGGTCGGTTAATGAATCCATGGCCCAAAGAAAAGACACTGTTGTGTTTTAGTTAGCAAAGACCTCACTGCCTTATCAGCATTGTAGCTAGCAAAAAGGAATATATTGAATATTTATTCGAATTAATTATGGAAATTCAAATAAGTTGTGATTTTTTGGGCTCACTGTCCATCAACGAGAGGAAAATATATATAGGGATGGCAAAATCCTCATGGAGAATTAATCCCGGCCCCGGTACCCAAATATATTGGGACGGGAATCCTTGATAAATTTGAGGATGGGAGCGGGAATGAGGATTAATCCCGCTTTTCAAACCGGGATGGGATGGAGATGGTATTTATATCCTCCGTCTCATCTCCATCCCCGATTAGATGAAATGGGGATTCCCCGTCCCCATCCCCGTTCACAAATATATATATATATATTAATATTTATATGTGCATATATATTATTTATGTATTATTAATATTATGTATGTTTATATTTTTTATTAAATTTTAAAATTAAACCCTGAAAATTGTGTATTTATATTGCAAAGACTTTTTATTTTTAAATTGTAAGACTTTGTATTTCGAATATTATTGTATTTAACTCAATTTGTTAAAGTATTTTATATTGTGGAGTTATTATAAGATTAGTAATTCATGATATTTTTATCTATGTAAATCTCTATTTTAATTATTGACAATTTTAAGTAAAAAAATACTTTTATAGTTTTTCTTAATAATACAAAACGGAAACTCCGATTTCCCGCGGAACCCGTTCTCCGAATGAGAATTCCCTATCCCCGTACCAAATTCTCAAAACGGGAACGGTACGGAAATGTTATTTGAAATGAGATTCGGGACGGAGATGGTATGTCCCATACCAAAAAATCCCCACCCATTGCCATCCCTAGATATATCCAAAAAGAATCAGAATTTACTTTTGATTATTTGCATATACTTTTGCAGTTCATGTTTCTTATATTTTTTCAGATTTTTTGTTGGATTACCATAATAACTAATTACTTTTTCTTCATTCAAAAACAAGATTAGAATTTCGTGCTATCCAACACATATATTGCTTTTACTTTGAATGAACATGAACTCAATTTATATTAATAAGTTTATGTTTCAATTAATCTTTTTCATTTGTATTCTATTCCAAAGCAATGGCTTTTCTATAGCAGGGTAAAAGTAAAAGTAGAAATTGCTTTTGTGGAGAATAACACTATTACTTTTTCCTTTTTACAATAAAGTTAAAATAAGTAACACTTGCTTTCAATAATTACAAGCAGGAGATTCAAGGATATTTGGACATTTTTGTGTATTCCTGGGAACATAATAAGGCAAGAGTAGCTAAAAATATTATTGGACATTTTAAGAGCAATGGAGCATCAACTTTGTTTTGGGTAGACTTTCATCGAATAGTTTTAGTTCTATAAGCAGTAATTATATTACAATATTCGATTTCACATTAAGAACTATCGACATATATTAACTATAATCTACATTCTCTCTTTATTGATCATGCCCAAGTTAGAACATCAGTCAATTATTTGTGAAACTTTGATGAGGGAAAAGTCCCGAAGGCGAAACCCCACATCTATATCAGAGGCCCAAGTTATAAATCGAGGGATATGTACGAATGACAACATGTAAGGGTGAGGACCAACGGGCCACGAACCCAACAACAACCCTTGCAATATTTCAACAAAAACTACACCACACGGATTCGAGTCCGCAACGTCAAAGTGTTTTCACCCCAATCACCTTGCCACTTACCAACCCGTCTGGGCCCCTGGAGCTTTGTGAAACATTATAGAAAGAGAAGCTCTGTCGTCTCAATTATACAATCTCTCCCCTTGTAAAATGATATATTTCGTCAAAATACCTTGTAAATTGTAATGTCACATTAAACATGGAAAATTAGAAAGGGCAATATTTAAGTATGAGACACTCATGTAGTACGATTTTAGATTCGCAAATACTTGTGTGAAACGAAAAAGATCATGAGACGTGATACTTTTAGTATAAAAAGAGATATTTTTTGTGTAAAAAGTGATAAATATCTAAATACACGTAAATTAGTGTATTTAGATAAAGTATCATTTTTTACACTAAAAATATCACCGTTTCACGGTCTCACACCGTCTCACAAGAGGCATCTTATAGATTTGACTTGGATTAGCATGACGTTTGATGGCAATATGCCATATAATAGTAACGCATTCAAAGTTTAGAAAATACAACCACCTACAATAATAATTATGGTGCAAGTTTAGATTTGGTGGGCTAAGAGCTAATTGATTTTATGTTTGATGATATTCCCATTATTTTATAATTTGGTCCTTACATTGTTATATGTCTACAGATAAAATTTTTGGCGTATGTTGGTTTTGCCTTCACTCATTTTGCTTAGGTTATTATATAAACATACAAGAGTTTGAGGCACAAGAATAGTTCACTGCCTTATAAAGCACTAGAGATATATCATACATTACAATGGAAAAATTAAATCAATGTTTACCAACATAAAAGCTTATTTTTTCCTTATAAAATCAAATTCGTATTCTTTTCTTCTTCTCTAAAAAACTTACACATTGTCCTTTTGTTTATGTTATTATTAAGAGAATACTTAAATTTAAAAAAAAGAAAAGAAAAACTAGTGAAATATCGTTATTCGGCTGACATGTTTCTATTGTTGAACCAATTTAATTATTTAATACTAAGTGGATTAAGAACCATTTTTCTCATTAACGTATAAACTAACGAAATATAGACGGAGTCAGAAAACAGCGGCTACAGGGATAAAATTTATTTTTCTTGAAACTAATAAAAAATGAGTATTTGTTTATTTTTTTATGAGGGGCAAAATTATATAATTTAATAAATTTATGTAAAAAAATTTATACTCTCACCTATTTAAAAAAAGGTGATATTTTGACATATAACACTACAAGAAAATTTCAGTTTACTGACATAAATGATTTTGTCACTAAATTTTACGATTACTTACGAATACCGACGGAATAAAAAAATATTTTTCCCAAATTATACCGACAAATTACCGATGTGTCACCGATAGTTTTAAAATTTACCGACAGCAATTAATGTTAGGGTATACCAACAGATTTTAGATTCTATAGGTAAATATATATTTACCTACAATAATATTACCTACAACGATTTTACCTATACTTTACAATTATCTTAATATTTACCTACATAAAATATGAGGTAAACTGGTTTTTCTTATAGTATAAAAAATTCGTTAAAGAATGACGTTTTGACATTTCAAGGCTGATTAGAATCCCCCCACCCAAAAAAAAATTACCCTTATTACTTCATTTAGTAAATTTGTTTTGTTCCAAAATATCATTTATGATTAATTAAGAGTATATTGGGTACTTTAACACAATCCTTAATATGTGTTTTTTTTCCTTTCTAAAACGTCACTTATTTCAAATAAAATATAGTATTAATTATGAAAAAAATTGAAGTTGAAAGGGGCGGCTACCGCTGCCAGCCCCCTTGCTCCTTCTCTCATTCGAGGTGAGATGTCACAATTAATAAATGTTAGTATCTAATAATTAACCATACAAAGAATTTATTGTTCAAGGTGACAAATGACAATCAATTAAAATTAACTTGAAAAGAAATCTAAGCAACTTTCCCTCGACAATATTGTTGGTAGTGAAAATGAAACCAAAGTGTCATAAATTGCGACCTTGCTGTGGCCGACGGGCTACAATTCAATGCACTAGTTGATAAAATTTGACGAAATTATAAAGTTGGGAATTAAATTATTAAAGCATAATTTGACTTTGGCATTTGGGCATGAATCACAATTTACAACACTGGATATTTTCCAATTCAACATAACAATAAACCAAATTTGACTTTGGCATTTGGGCATGGATCACATTTACAACACTAAGTTTTTTTCTTTTTACAGTAAAAGTGTGTATAAGATGGACAAATCTTGGCCATATTATATTATATATTTAAAACAAGGATATACTACTGAAAATAGCACAAAGATTAAAGTTGTTTTTTCCCTTAACCACAACTAACATTCATAAAACCTTTGTGATTATTGCACTTCTATTTTCCCATCCATAGTGTTTTCAAAAATATGTCCATATTCGTCGTTCAAAAGCATATAACAAATATATCATATGGTACGTGTTTTGTCCAACGTCTCCTTTGCGAAGTTTTGATTTTACTGGACCAGAGTTAGATCTATTTAGATTTAAATTTTTTTTTATATATGTCTAGATTTATAGTTCTGTATGACTTGCAATTATTTTTCACATGTTTGTAATTAGTTGCAATTTTTTTATGAATTAAATTCATTTGATTCTAACTAAAAAAGCACGTGACAAATATATCAAATCTTTCTATTCATCATGTAAATATATTTCCAAAATTAATCTAAATTCAAGTACCTTGTAACTCGTGCTTTCAGGTGGGCAGACTTCCGGCTTTGGGGGCGAAAAACGGACCGAGTTTATAAATTTAAACTATGCAATTTTTTTCATATACTAACCATAATTAATGGCTTTTTATATTGTAAAAGACAATTATGTGAAGTTTTTATCAATTTGTTTGGGGAAAATTGTAAATTAATTCATTTATTTTACTTTTTAAAAATAATTTGGAAAACTTTTTTTTTTTTTTGGGGGAATTTTTGGAAAATTTTTGGGAAGGCAATTGTAAATTAATTTATTTATTTTACCTTTAAAAATAATTTGTAAAACTTTGGGGTGGGGATTTTGGAAATTTTTTTGGAGCAGTAGCCCCTCTTGCCCCCCTTTGGGTCCGCCATTGTGCTTACTAGTTACTTGAAGTCTAAGGGTGTGCATTGGGGTCAAATATTTTCGATATTGACTCGATTCGATTTGGTAAAACTTGACCGAATTAGAATTAGATAATTTTACGATAAAATTAAGGTCTAAGTAACTCAAAACAAGACTATAAGATTTTTGATTAATTATCGCGTAATATAAGGATAATACAAATGGATACCCAAAATAAATAAAACAATAAATGTCTAAACTACCCAAGCCCACATTCAGTTCAGCTCCCACTCTTGGGCTTCAACCCATGCCCCAACCCTCATATTTGTACGGTGGAAATTCGATCTATTATTTGAGTTTCAATTGATTGAAAGAAGCAATTTTTTTTGGGCTAAAAATCGTGGCCCAGCCCAATCCAAACTCCAGGTGGGACTGCATTTTGCCACCTGTAGCAGTTTCATCTGGGACTGTGGGACTGAAAAAACTGAATGTTTATTAAAATGCAAGGCCTTCAATTGACATTTAAGTGACATATTGGAACCTGTTTTGAAAGAACTCGTAAATTATAGGGGCTAAATCAAAAGTTTCCCCCAAAAAATTTCCATCGTAAGTATCGCCACGCTCCCACTCTTGTATTTATATGCACACCTGAAACTTTTCATTGTTACAGAGAGAGAGATATGAATATATATATATATATATATATATATATATAGAGAGAGAGAGAGAGAGAGAGAAGTGAGAGAGAGAAAGAAGAAGAAGAAAGGATACGGCGTGGCCGGAAGCACGGCGGAGCTCCAGCACTGACGGTGGTTGTGTGTTGGGCCGAAACCCTCACGTTTTCTCCGTGAAATTGAAGGTGGTTGGATAAATGTTTCTTTCCTTGCATGCATGTCTAAATTATTGATTGTGGATGACTGTATTGTGATTTTTGCTTGCGGATCTTAGTTGCATGTTATTGATGTGATGATAAAAGTTGATTTTCTGTTTCGATTGGTGTTTTTTTGCTGAAAATTTGGGGCTAAATCTGTTGTCTTCTTGACAGGGTTGACAATGGGAGTGGTGCATGTGTGTGTTGGACTGTGATCCGTACTCAGCTGTGGAAGGCTGTGTTAATCCATTTTTGTGAAAGGTTATTTCGGTTTCTGCTTGCGGATTACGCGTTTGGTTTTGGGTTTTTGAATTTATTGTGTATTTCTTTTGAGTGAATGTCATGCAGATTTCTGGAACATTTTTTATTGGCTTTAATTGCATTAAATGGCTTTATGGGAAATTTCAATTTGGGTTTTTCAAACTGATTTGTGCCATTGATCTAAGTTTAATAAATTAAAATTTTGGAGAAAATTATTTGCTTCGCCTTTTATATATATAAATCAGAGTGATAATTTTTTTTTAAATTGAACTAAAAAGAAAAATGTAATGTATGATATAGTTAATTGGAGGCTTGGGATGTATATTAATTATTATGATCTTTATCTTAATAGAACAACATATTCACTTTCTAATGCCACCAAATTGAATTAATATTCGACATATTCTTTTTTAAGGGCCATTTAATTGAAACAATAATTACAATATCATTACTTCCATGTCATACCATGTGATATTATTCATGCAGGTAATATCTTTTACATGCTGTGTTTGTAATTATTGTTATACAGATGTTACATACTATGTACTTTGGTTCCTTTTTCTTTTGGGATATACATTATGTACTTTGTTAGATGCTGAATTAATGTTTAAAGAAATATTTTCTAAGCTGGTATTCTTCAGCTATGTATGTGGAATGTTTCTACTTTTATTTTCAGCTGTTAATTGATACAAAAAGTGCAATGTTATTTTCAAAGTTGTGATAGCATTTCTGTGTTATATTGTATTAGATCTTCAGTGCTTAATTTCCCTAATTGGACAATTTGGACTCCATAGCAATGTGTGCATGTTTTTTGTTTGAGTACCTCAACTGAAAAATGAATGAAATGGCCATGACTGTTCTGCAACATTGTAATGGAATTGGAATAGTGGTCTTTGTGGCGGTTACTGCAACCATTCCTGCATACTGTCGAACGCAGTAGTGATTATCGATCTTTAGTTTCGATTGTAATGTTTTTTAGTGTTACAAAAGTATTATTAGTAAGTGTTGTGATAGCAACTGTGATGATTTAGAAAGTTGATATCATATGATCAGGTTAACCTTACCAAGACTTGGGAAGAGATCCATCAAAGCTCGAGCATGGACTTTCTGATGGGGTGCATATGGAGGTGAGTGCCAATTTCTCTTTGCTGGAATTATATATGATGTACATATGCTTTTTCAGAACAGGAGAAATACGTGTAACAAATAATGTTCTTCAAGTTGGTTTTTCTTGTTGTTTTCCATGTTCCGTATTGTTACTGTCACTTCAAAGCATGCTTTGCAAATTTCAAACATCTCTGTTTTTCCTTTTCTTTCTAATTGCCATTTTACTTACTTTTATATATTGACCTCACTAAATTACATACTAATACTAATACTTCAAATGCCTTTTCTCTGCAGACTTGGGTGTTTCAGCAATAGAGGATTGACTTGCCTCTGGACTCTACTTTTAACCTTGCAACTCCACTTTAGGATTCGGAAATGTTGCATCTCGACTTTACTAAAGTTGGTCTGCTTTCTTGTGGAAACAAAATATGGTACTTTGGGAGATGGGACTTGGAATTAGGTATGATGCCAGAGCCTACTCCGAATATAGGGATTTGAAAACAGATTTTTGATTTGGATATCTTGAGCTGGAATTGTTAGCTCAATTTAATGAATCTAGTACTTTTAGACCATTACTGTTTTACCCAGAACTATCCTATCAATGCCTGCTTAAAGTGAACTTGTTTGTTTGGTCATGTTCAGGTAAAGACTCACTTAGGATTCGCTCTCAGGGCGTGACGGACTTTATGCAAGTCGGAATAAATTCCTCAAACTGTGGGTTGATATAATACATTTTGGAGCTAAATTAATGATTTTGGTTGCTAATACATGTTGAGAAACAATGGGTTTAATACTTTAATTCCATGTACTATTATATTGGTAAATAAACTGCCCAATTGTTTGTAGCGTATCATCACTTCCTAAGTTCTTTTATAGACATAGTGTTATGAATATATGTATTTAATTTAGAAACAACTAATGCTCTATGGGCTAACTGAAACTTGAATAATGAAGTTTATCGGACTTAGTGAGCATCAGAATATGTTTGCATGTAAGCTCATACATTCAATAACCGTTGATTATCATTCTTGATACTGCTGATTTGATCATACTTGCATTCTAAATTTCCTCATTCAGTTCCACTCAATTTAGAGTAATGTTCCTTGAATTTTTCAACTGTTTGGTCAAGATGCTCAATAATATTCACAAACATATACATTTCGGAACTTACGTTTTTAACAATTACCTAAAAGAAAGAAGCATATTTGAGTGTCTAAAGAAAGAATGTATTTTGGAAAATTAATAAGTGGTATATAAGGAATAATTTAATTTTTTTTAGTATTCATAGTCATTGATTAGGCATGAAAAAACCTGAAAAACTGGCAACCTGTACACTATATAGTTTTCGTTTCACACTGCATAATAGTGCACAGCATAACTTAAAGCCTTCCGACGTATCTCCGCAAAGTGCATCTAAATGTCTGATTTTCTGTTATGTGACCATGATCAAATATTATGTGTATAATACAGATATATAGAGAGAAGGCTTTAGTAGAAAGTGACTAACCTATGCGTCATACAGTCTCTAGAGGTTGGAATAAATTTTTAAGATTTTCATGACCCTTATCTGTGGAGAACTCAAATTTTCTGTTTATCTCATCCTTCTCTATGCTTTGGAAGGAGAATCGCTTTTGTTAAATGCGTAAGCTTTTATTTTTAGTGTGACACTGTTTAGTATTTTCCTCTCTTCTTATAGTTTTTTCCTCTATTCTTCTGCAGATGCTTGGGATATATGGATTCTGTATTTTTTCAGGTTCATGGACCGAATGCTTGGGAAACAGTTATTGGGGAGTCAAGAATGTCATATAAGATTTAGTTGTCGCTAACAAAGCCAGATCTATATGGAACTTCCTTAACGATAATCACATTTATTTTAATTACAATCTGGCATTGCTGTACAGTTATACGATACATTATAAAGAAAATAAAAAGTAAAAACTCCTTCCACCTATGTATTAGGGAGACATTAGAGCCCATAGGTCTCGACAGACCTCCTCGTCATTGTGTTATCATCTTTAGTTGGGTGCGAAAAGTTCCGACGTGCCCAAATCCGATGATGAAGAAAGCCCCTGCCTGTAGTAATAGGTAAATGAAGAAGTGGTTGTATCCAAATAGCATATTGTATATCGCGCAATGTAGCAAGTACATCCCTACCATGAGTTCCAAGATGTGAATCCTGTTCATAACATGAACTTGCTTAATTTAGTGCTGGCAATGACTGAATCCATCATGGATGATTCTCTTATATGGTAAGCTTAATGTGTTGTAATAAAAAGGTTATATTCCTTCATAGGAAACGAAATAGATTTATGTTGTGCATTTGGGCCTGTATTACCTTTCTCTGATGCGTGATCGTGGTCTCTTGGATGCTTTTGCATTGTACTTTTGCTTCATTGTGTTTCCTAACTTTTCAGTCACAACCCATTCATTAACTCGGTTGGCTTCAAGGAGTCCTATTATTGTTGCCTTTGATCTATGTAGAGACATGACGTTTTCAAACAGTATCCAGAACACGAGAAGATGCATAGACCTGCGATAAAGTAAGTTCGAACTCCAAATAATCAATTTCATAATGGGATTACGAGAAATTGGATAATAAGAATTTTTATTTTGCTTAGCTGGATCTTCGTACCTTAGAGTCGAAGCTGCATTCAGAATGGTGATGCTTGCTGGAAGATAAATAGCTAGCGGTCTTGGGAGATGGACTTCAGGAACTAATATTGTTGCTGGGATTATGATGCAGTAAAAGAAAAAGGTAACCCAATGTGCAATTATCTTCCTTACAAAGAAGAATGCATAGATTACATGCCATTTCTTCCAGATTGACACACGCTGCATTAGATAAGAAAGGAACTATGTGAATTTTCATGGAAGTTCAAAGTTCGAACTTCAAAATCGCGGCACTAGTTTGTCATGACATATGAAGGAAACAAAACCATGGATTTATTACCTCGCAGACAATAATTTCTTTGAACATTTTCCTGAAGAGATTAGCAGGCCCACATGACCAGCGATGCTGTTGATATCTGTATGCCTTAAATGTACTTGGTAGTTCATTTTTGACCTGATGTGAGGTGATGGTGTTTAATTATCTGAAGTTTTTTGTCATAACCGTAATTAGTGTATGTGAGCAACCAGTTTGAAAACTCACTGCTAGGTCGCCCACAAAGAGGAATTTCCAGCCCTTGAGGCTAGCCCGGACTGCAAGGTCCATGTCCTCCACTGTCGTTCTATCTTTCCATCCACCAGCATCATTCAGTGCTCTAATCCGCCAAACTCCAGCGGTCCCTAAAATTCATGTCAAGTATCATAATCGTGTTACTCATTGTTTCTTTCTAGAAAAAAAGTTCATTAGACTAAAATATGAGTTGTTGAAAACCATTGAAGCCAAAGAATTGGCACGTTGAGGAGCCCACTTCTTGCTCAACACTAAAGTGATATTCTAGTGACATCTCTTGGAGACGAGTCATTAAACATTCATCAGCATTAACTGCAAGACCAAATTGTCATTAGTTCCTTGAAAGCAAGTTCTTAAACCATGTGAAGCTGTGATAAGAAGCATCCCTCTTTATACTTTCCTACATTTGTAGTTTATTCCAAAAGTTAACCCCACCATCCACCTTCTTTCATTAGACACTTCTTTTATGACATTAACATCTTCCAATATTTGATCTAAGCTTCTAATGTTTTATAAATTAACTAATTCTGGTTTTTGGGGGCCTTTCAACTTCAACAGTAGTATAAGGTGGAGGAGACCTTACCAAATTTCCACCTTGCCTGAACTAAGGCCAACTCTGGGTTTTCAAGTAGGTAAGGGATAGTCCTCCAGAGAAAATCTTTTTCTGGCTGAAAATCAGCATCAAAGATGACAACAAATTCACAATCTTCGACGTAATGCTTCTTTAGACCTTCTCGGAGGGCACCGGCCTTGTATCCATTTCTGTTGTTCCTTGTCTCATACTTGACATTCACACCTTTCCCTATCCATTTTTGGCATTCTAATTCCACCAATGTCTGCAAATAAATTATGTAGAATCATTTATACAGTCATATATATCTTAGACTAAAGCTAAAATAATTATTGGAGATGAAAGGATACCCTTAATGCTTCATTGGTGGAGTCATCAAGAACCTGCACGATAAGCCTATCCGATGGCCACAATAGCCCACATACAGCTCCAATGGAGAGCTTATAAACCTAAGGCAACAAGAAGATTTTGGATCAGTTCCTACTACGAGAGTTCAGATCTTAAGAGGTTTTTGTTTTATACTCTTTACTATTTGAACCTCTCAATTGATTAAGCATAAGTTCTATGAATTATTCCATAGTTCCCAAATAAGTTTGATCATGTTACTATTTCACTGTAGAATTGGGCAATAACACCGCTAGAGCCTTTAGAATGCTTATCTTCTAGACCCATTTCAGTATTTAATTTTAGGCCATTTGTATTGAGAATAATTTATAGCAGAGGAGAACTTAGATTATAATTGTTATCAGTTCCTTATATGACTAGTACTCTAATTTGCACTATTACTATATGAAAATCAGCAAACTGGAATCACAATTTGTTAAATTTGCATATTGTGTGTCTTGTGAAGTCGACACTATGGTCCAAATTTTGATCACATAGGTCACAACTGAATTATTTTGTGTCAACAAAGTACTCATATGAACAATTGTGATTCACTTAGACATGAATACAAGTTATTAGACATTTTTCTTTTGCTAACAAAAACTGATGAATGAAAACATGTGACGAGGCAAATTTGTTTTCTATTTTCCAAAGTAAAATTTACTTTAGCCTTGTTCATCCTTCGTAGATATGGAGAAAGAACTTTGACCATTTTCTGAAAAATAAATAAATTTAGTTCAACCTTGCTCGTTTTATCAGATAATGGAAAAGGAACTCTAACCTATTTTTAGCATGATACTTAGAAAAAAATAAAATTTTATATGCAAATGGTGTATGACCTAAGATCCAACATTAAAAGTGCATATATATTCATAATTTTGATTTTGACTGCATTAGATAAAGAATCAAACAGCACCTAATTACTTTTTATGTCAGGCACTTATTGGCATTAATATCAGTATCCATATTCTTGTTTCTGAATGTTTGACTTGCTCTTGGTAATACATGTCTGTAGACACATGGATGTGTGCTCCGATTGATGTAAATATCTTTCTACTAATTAGTAAAAATTTACTTAGTGTCGATAATGATTTTCTATTTTGAGTATAAAATTATTATCCAGTTATATACATTTCCAGCAAATGTTAAATATGCTTTAGATGCACAATGAATGAGTACATTACTGACAATAGTTCAGTGTTTTACCTCTTTTTCGTTAAACATTGGGATTTGAACCAACAATGTTGGGTAGTTCTTGTTCTTCTCTAGGTCTTCTTTTATGGCGTCTAGTCGGTACTTGGTGTATCTTTTCTTCCCCAGGCATTTGACACAGAGAATCACAATGGCCATGTAAACCCTTTCAATGAAAAGCATAATAGACATGCCTAAACATATATAAACTGCAATGCGTAAAGAGGGACAATAATTGGAACTCGTATACAATCCCAAGCATGACTGAGGCTTCTCACTGGATCATAGGTCTCATATACCTCTGGCTCATGAAAAACTATGTTTCTCATTGTGAAGGATTGGTTTTATGATGTAAACGGAAGAAAGAACTGAATCAAGAGTCAAAGAGTGACTGATAACTTTGCGAATAAGGAAAATGAGGGAAATGTGTGAATGATAAAAGCTTTTGTGATGCTTTTGGCAATTCAAGATTTTGATTTAAATAGGCACAGGGAAACACAGAGGCATAGGTGAGGACACATTTAGGGCTTAGGTGGAGAAATGCAGAACAAGAAGTAGTCTACTAAAATAAAATTCCTAGGTGTGAGAGACACACGGTGTGCATGCAAGTGAAGTTGCTGCAACGTAGCATTTGCTTAGCTGGATTTCTGTCTTCTCCTGCTGAAATTGCGGTTGAAGAGTTAAAGTCGGATCATCTAGATTAAATGTCTTCCCATCTTTTATTAATTAGTGGGCTACGTCATTATGGTTGAGTGGTAGAGATAGAGGTCAGCCATGATGTGCATTTTGGATTCATCTTTTAATGCCTTTGAGATGCAATTCTCCTTATTTTTGCACTAATGAAGTTGCTTGTCTAACTTGGATTTTTATTTGGTTCATATACCACCATAGTTGGATTAACTTAAGTCCAATGATTTAGTGATGTACTTTCGTCATTGAGATTTATTAGCAAGTCTATACCCCAGTATATGAAAGGATAAAGAAGCAAAAGAAAATGTGAAGAAAACGCCCTCCAGATTTTAATTATGATCTAATGTTTAAATTCTAATATACAAATTATAGGGATTTTTACAGTTTGTAATAGTTACCAAAACCATGGTTACACTAATGTAGAAGAGGAATGCATGTACACGTCATAAAGTCAGAAGAAACGTAAGAAACGTGTTTAGTTTTGGAATTTTATGAACATGTTTAAACATGTTTAGAATGCATCCAAGTTGAATGTCGTCATTGACGCCGAATTGCCTCATCTATTGTGTCAGTTTCTTCATGTGGTCAGTTTGCTGAGCAATTTTTTTTTAATACATAAAAAGATGAATGTCTTTACTTGCATGCATACAAATAATTTTTGGGTCTATTTCTCTAAGAAGGTGATGAAATAACAAACTTATAACTTATAAGCTCATTTTTAATGTATGAGGAAAGATCGAGTTTGATGGGTAGAAATAATATGAACCAAAAGTTCGATATTTAATTTAGTTGATGTTATGCTAATTTTCATTTATTTTGAAAGTTAATGCCTTGTATTGGTTAAGCAAATTACTTCTTGGATTTTAGTAATTTATCCCTCTTAGGCGTGAAATGAATACATTCGTGCCCATGTGTAAGTGCTCCGTACACATCTTACATAGTTCAGAGTTGATGTAAAAGGAACTAATGAAGTAGGGTTTAGAGACTTAAAAACTCCAAGAAAATAATTGTTTGGGGGGGACCGAAATGAAATCACGTGCACCGATTAAATGTAGGAACGACTTTGTAATTACAACCTCTTAAGAATTTCACCTGGACACTATGAAATTGATTGCTTAGCCCCTCTTCATTTCATGCATAACTTATCTACGAATGAGATGAAGAGAGATTGATCCTGAGGTTTTAATTTGCTTGCTAGGTTCTCTTAAATTATGTCTATTATTTTTTATATGGTAGTTAAAAGATCACAATTAGGAAAGCAGCCTTGTAAGATAGGGAAAATAGGTTTAGTTTTGCTATGATACCTGAGAAAACAACATAGGCAATAGGAAATTGTTTTAGCTTCTCAATTTAGTATCAGATTGCTATATGATTGGTTCCTTAATTTAAGCAGACCATTATTATTGCAGCACTTAACTTCAAGATCTATTTTTCTCACTTTCTGTGATTTTGGTTTTTAATGTCAGATATGATCTGATTTCATTTTCCTAAAATAGTCGTGTGCTCATAGGTCTTCCTTGTCCTTGTGTGCTCTTGTATAATTTTACTTTCTTGCAGTTTGACTTTATGTAGGTATATTGAGGCCATAACTACACCTATATGTTTTTGTTGAGCCTTTGGCTAGTTATGTTAATTAAATATTGCATACATCTCATTTCATTGTTTTGCACTAAATTTAAGCATTTGGTTCTGAAAACAGGACCAATATCTTGGAGCTTATTGTGGGTATGTATGTGCTGCATTGTGCGATTTACAATATGCTACTTTGGTTTCACACCACTTCTTCATTTATGTGTTGCTGCATGTATGAGTTTTCTTTAATTCGGACCAAGAGAGCAACATGCAGGGAGAGGTTATGAGAATTATGGGTTGTAGTAAATAGTAGTTTTTGACATGACCTATTTATATAATGGAAACCAAACATATAGGGATTAGGGAAATAACTAAATCATGACTGAGTTTGCTAACCATTAACTCATTTATTGTGGTGCACATTAAACCACCAGAAAGTGGTTAATTGCACCACAATATTACTTAATACAATCTATAAGTGAAGTGAAGTTAAATAGGTTACTATTGAGTATTTTAGCTAGTTGTCTGGCATTGATGTTCATGTTTGGGAAATGATGCTGCCATGATTCGTAAATTGGCAGTATAATGCCCAACTGAATTGAGGCCAATTAGGCGTAATTAAACAAGTTGTTTGAACTTGGAACCATATGACATTCTTGAAACTCTCCAATACCCAACATGAAGTTCAGATTCTGAGGATGTACAAAATAAGGCACATTGCAGGCACTCTCAGGAGCAACTGTAAGTGTTTTTAATTTATTCTTGTTTTTTCTTTTTATCTGGTGGATACTTACTTAATTTAACAAGTTATTGAAATATATTCACGATCTTTGCTAAGTATTTGATTCATCTGAGGTCGAGCTTACAAGGGATTTACACACATTTAGCGACATGCAGATCTCTCTTGAAGCAACTAGTAAGTCTCCTCATTATTTGATAGAATAATGATATATGCTTTACCAATACTGCTATATTTTGCATTCACATTTTCTGCAGGTACACAATTCTTCTTGTATGAAGGACAAAGGATAATCAAAGATATATTTTGACACCGCATGATTAGCATTAACTCATCCCTGCCTGAGGATCAATGAAGAATAAAGGTCTGTTTGGCTTGAACATTTAGGCAAATCATGCCTATTTATGTGCAGTAGGCAGCCTGCTATGGGACACCAAGGTCCCGGGTTCAAAACCTACCAGTTGCAATTACTCCTGATGTCTCCCAGGGCCAGGCGTTGGGGCGCGCGTGTTTATCCCGAGTTTGGTCGCTGTGGCCTGGGTGGGCCCAAAGCACCCTGCACAGTGAGTTCTCGGTTATCAAAAAAAGTGTATTTTTTTGGTGCGATTAGAGAAATCAATATTGTTAATTTTGGCAGAGCTCATATAAATTGTTCATTAGAGTTAATTTTGTCTCCTTTTCTTTTTTGTAGGCACATCTAATTGGAATCAACATAAGTGAGATGCATGTACTTTGGTTCGCCCCAGAAATGGATACCCAGGAAGCTACTTGGCAAAAAATTGCATGGTTCTCAACTACGAAAAAGACCGAGAGGGGGCCCAGAAGCCCCCAAACCAAGAACGGAAACGGAAGCCTTTCGACTCACTTCCCATTCTCTCTTAAATAAAGAAAGAGCCCTGGGCGTCGGCCAGGTCTTTCCCTGTTGTTCTGTTCCCGCGTCTTTGTATATAATGAGGATGATGTTGTAGTTTTTTAATTGTGATGTCAACCTGAAGAACTATCATAATAGATTTTGTGTTGCTGAGGAATGTATTGATAAATTATGGAAGTGTTGTGAAGGCAAAGTACAATTTTTTCTTCTGCAAATGGTTTTGTGGAATGCCAGAAAACTGTTAAATTTATTTAGCATAATTTTTGGTCATATCCAACAATTCAGGCTATGTTTTTTTTAATAAGTTGGGAGTAGTGGTTGGAGTGGAGGATATAAATTTCAAAAAATTGAAAGATACCGGGTTCGAACTCGGTCAACACCATTAGAAAAGGTGATACGTCTGGAAATGACAAACTCACAGACAATCCAGACAATGTTCGCCAACCTTTCCCTCTAAAAAAGTTGGATAGAAATTTTAGTACCACTTTAAATATGGAATGAAAAATGCCTTCAACATATCACTACTACAATTTAGCCAATACAACACCAGAAAGCTTAATTGACAGTAAAATTCTGGTCTTAACCAAGATATCCATAAAATTATTTTTACAACACAACTTCTTGTTAAAGAAGACTCAATTTTTATATTTCCATAAGAATAACACCTTTATACAACACATCAAATTGTAAAAAAAAAAGCTCATTTATGTGAAAATTGTACAGGCTTACTATAATACAAAACAAACACGTTTCTGAAAAAGCTATCAAAAACATTTCTAAAAAGAAAAGGAAAAAAACTAATTTCTGCAAATAAATAATCCACTGTTTCTACAATTTCGCAACAGAAAAGGGCCCAAACTTCGTCAAAATCATTGAAACCATTTCTACAAAATTAAATTGCCTCAATCTCCAAAATTTAAAAGGCCCAACAACACTTCTAAAGCCCAAACTAAATATGAAACTTTGGCCTCCCAAAATAGTTAACCCAGCTTGATTAACATCGATCAATTGGGCCGATGCTACCCAGGTAAATGGTGGCCCAGCCCAACTCCTAACCAAAGGTGTGTTAACTGTTATGTTAACATTCCCAATTAATCGAGTAAACTCACTACGGAGGCTATGTTCTAAACCTTTCTGCGATAACTCTCTAATACTCTGGTTTTGGAAGCTTAAGCTAAAAAATGGCTATGTTCTTCAAAAAGCTGGCGGAGGCTGCGGCGATCTCTTTCGGTAGCCAAACAAAATCCGGCTCACGCATCCGATTTGGAGCTCTTGCTGCCGTTTCTGGTGGAATCTCGTCGTATTACTTCCTTTCCTCCCCGAATTTGGTAATTTCTAATCCGATTTTGTAATGTAGGGTAACGAATTATGCTTTACTAGTAAGTTTCATCCGCAGGTATATGATAAAATCAGAGTAATTGAGGATTACTCGTTCGTTTGAATAGTATGAAAATGTGTTTTGCTTCTTTTGGACAGTGTGTTTAGTGTACATTTAAGCTTCATATTCATTTTTTCTCTTCTCCTCCCCTGCTGTCCGAAATAGTATATGTTTGAAGGAGCTTGATGATGAAAAATTTTGTTTGATTGCTGCTTGTTATCTTTCGTCTCCACTCCTCCAAGACTTGTTATGAATAACTCAGTTCAGGATACAAGAATCTGCAATGACACAAACTCGTCGTGTCAACTTATTGCAGATTCTGAACATATGATGCATTGTACTCTCCTATTCCGATTTCCGAGGTCCTAGTTGATCTTTTGGAAATTGGGTAATGCACTACAGTCTACAGAACTGCAAATTGGAGTCAATTGTTCAGTGTGATCAGTGATGGTACTTCACATATTAAAAGTTATATATATATATATATATATATATATATATTTTTCTGGCAGCCTGCACCGCATTAACTTTTCAGATCTTTAAAACTTATACGTGCAGTAGGTTTAGAGAAAGAGTAGCCGATTGATAAGAAAATATGATTCTGCAAGTCTGAAACCACTAATGCAACAGTCACTTCTTGAAAATATTTCTATCATTCTCAATAAAATCCTCTATTTACGGAAAATTATTCGAGTTTTCCATGAGCTCAGTTTTACTGTTTTAATAGTTGTTGGGTATATGACATGTAATCATTTTGGGATTATGTGGAGTTGCAGCTTTCCTACTATTGGACAGTGACTTTTTTCATGCAAAACCATAGCTATTTTATAAAACTGATGCGACTGAAAGAGAGGCTTCTTTCACTCCTCTCTTTTTGTCTCTGTCGGCTTTGTCGTTTTGTGTTTTTTTTTGGTCCACTAGACCCATCCAACAAGTACCATTTTTGGCCTGAAAAATGTGGATGTAAAACTGAGAGGTTGGATCAACAAATTGAAGAAAAATAGGTTCTTGTGGGTAGAAAGTGTGTTGACTTAAAAGCAAAATCTAGTACTTGCAAGCAAAATCCGTGGGTGGTGCTAGCGAATATAAATAAAGCCAAAAAGGGGAAGTCAGATTTATTAACTAACCCATTTCTGGCCTGCTGAAGTGCTCATTGCTCACTACCATGATTCTTGGTTTGATGGCCTTTTTGATACACTAAAGGTGTGGCTTCTGCAAATCTTTTGACCTTTGATGGTTTTTTTTTCAAATTATTATTTGTTTGTTTAACTAGTAGCACGACTACCTTCTTGTTAAAGAGACATTTATTGATTTCTCTAATTGATTGCAAGTCTTCCCTTTTGATTAATAATACATGCAATTTGCGATTTGCTATTTTTCGATATTTTTGCAGTTTAACCATGGATATAAATATTTGATGTTGTTCATACACATTTTATAGTAAAATAACCTTATGATTTTTAACTCAGGTTTATTTAGATAATCTCAATGAAGATGCTACGCCAAAAGTTGGTATGTTTTTTCCCTCCATGTATCTATTAACTAATGTGATCTTGGGTCTGGTCACAGTAACTTCTTTCAGTTTCAGTTATTTCTTTTTCATCTCAACACATTACATTCTCTAATAGTTTTTATAGTTTCTATCCCTTAGAATAAGACAACTACAAGAATGTCAATCATAGTGATCACTGATCAACTGAAACAATTATGTCTTTGATAAATTGTAGTTTACCAGAATGGTGATATTTACCTAGTGTTTGGGCTTCAAACTGTTCTCAGAACCTAAATCATATGACTAGGAGTTATTTAATATGAGGTCAGCCCCTCAATTTTTTCAATTTTTAACTTACAGCAAAAAAAATTGTTCACACATTGTGAAAGTATCTGGGAATTGAAACAAAAAGACAAAAAAGTGAGGAGAACATGATCCTTATAAGCGATAGATATAAAATGATTGGCGCTATATATTGATGCTTTCTAACTTGGTCAATTGGGATATATCAGAAATCAAGTCAGAGAGATGATCATAAACTTAATATTCTCAATTTTATGAACTTAATCACGTTGTTTTATTCCATTAGCTTCAAATTATTTTGATGAAGCTTAGGATACAACTCCGGGCATAACATGAGGTTTTTTAACTTTTTCTTACAATCTTACCCAGTCTACAACGCAGCTGAATGTCATCCATTCTGGACCTTTAAAAACAGATTTACCTTTTAAGTTTTAACTTTATTGGATATTTTGCTTTCTTTTCAGCCCTAAATCCTGATAAATGGATTGAATTCAAGTTGCAAGACAAGGTGCAGGCCAGCCACAATTCTCAGTTATTCAGGTTAGCTTATTATCTTATGGCTCTTCATGTACTTATTTTGCTTTTGATTCCTCAGTCTCTCCCTTAAATCAAAAGTCTTTCGTTTGTAAATGGAACAATTAAATTGCATGAGGTTCCCTCTTAACTATTTGGCAAGGAAAGTGCACCTTGGGACACTAACGAGTAGGTTTTTTTAGAGAGGAAGAAGATATGAAATAAGACTCAAGAGTTACATAGGGTTAAGTATTTATGATGGTGCCTGGCTCTTGGTTGGGATCTGATCCTATTTCAGCTCTCATTATGGGAAGGAGGTCTTCCTTTAAGCTCTAGCTCTTTCGAATAGATAGTCACTATAAATGAAGGGACTCAACTATGGGGAAATAAGATCAGGAATGGGAATACGGATGGAAATATAATCATATTATAATATAGTAATATTATAACCCATGACCCTATAGGTGTAATAAGAAATACAACCGTGACCTTGTATATCGATCCAGTCCCATGTTTGATGAGTACTGAGTAGCATTAGGGCAAATGAGATGAGTTTGAGGGTGATTTTGAAAATTTTCACGTTCGAGCCTTTCCAGCTTGCATTCTTCATGCACATTTGGAGTCATGTTTATCCAAGCTCGAAGTATCCTGTATCCTGAACAAAAAAAATTTGTAACACTTGAAATAATCTGAGCTATATTTTTAATCACTTTAAATATCATGATTATTTTAGTATTCTTAATATTATTGTCATCATTGTCATTAGTATTCTTATTGTTATTCAATATGTGGGTTTCTTATTAAGAGTAACAACAACAATTAAAACACGAAAGGGTACTTTTCCCTATAACCAATACTGGACATTCTACCCACTAAGGCCCACATTTCGGATCTTTGGACAAAAAAATAAAAGATGCTTTAGATTTGGTGTTTGAGATTGACCTCACGAAAAATCTCAAGTCTAGCCTCTCTTGAGTTTGACTCAACTCATTTTGCATCCCCAGTTAGGAATGAGTGAAATTTTGTAAATGACAAAAATTGATAGGCTGGTGGTGGAGAGTTGCACATGGGGTGGGGTCAACCCTTGGTAGGTCATTTGGTAAGAGATTTATGAGGCAGTTAAAGTTATCAGTATTTTTGGAAATAACTAAAATCAATGGCATGGGAATGGTGTCACGTATTTTTTTAGAATGGTGATCAGTTATCCTTGAGAATGAAATATGCCAAGTATGTCAAATCATTACTCATGCAAGCACTACCTAAATTCATTATGGATGATCTAGTTGGAAGAATCATCCTGATGAAGGGTTACTTAAGCTAGAAAAGTGCACAGAACTGAAAGAAAATCCATGTAATGAGTAGAATTAAAAAATCAAATTCATGTTATTATTATTGTTATTATTGGTGTTGTTGTTGTTGTTATTATTATGGTTGTCAACATGGATTAAAAAGTCTATCGTTATTGGGTTCTGGTGGTTCTGTATTGATTCACCATGTTTGCTTCTGGTAGACCTGCACTTGTTCACACCATTAATAACATTCTTACTCATCATGAGAACTGATTAAGTCTCTGTTATTTACTAATGCTTGATCGTAAATATGGTTGCCATGGTACAAGTGATATGTGTGTTGTTCAAGGAACAGTCTTTTCTTGGATAATATTCTCATGCTTGTGTGTGATTTGGAATGTGCACATTTGTGTAGAGAGGAGCCCTTACTATATCACTTACACATCCTTAGGCTCTTTATTTTGTTATTTAAAGCAAAGGTGTATTTAAACTCCCTAGAGTCATAGAGATTAAAATTAAGGCAAGTAAACAACTATATATCGCCTTTCCAATTCATAATTATCTCGTCTCTAATCAAAGAAAATTTTAAACCTTTTGATTATTCATTTTTCACCTTGTACCTCTTTCTTATTAATTGGAGTAGCGCAAAGGAATATATAGCTGTCTTCTTGCCTTCATTTTGATCTCGTCACAGAGATACAAAATCCAATCAGGTTTCTTTTGTATTTTCCTATTTATAATTTTCTTTGATTAGAGACAAGGTAATTATGGTTTATGTACTTGTTGGGAATCACATATAAGCACATAAGGTGGATCAAAAATAAACCTGATGCAACTGAAGTTTGTCAATCCATGCATTCTAGATCAAGCTTGCTTACAACTTTAATTGAATTAGAACATGCTTTAGGCTTTATGTTTCAACGAATCACAGACATTTTGCTCGGCTGATGGTAGTAATCCGGAGCAATCCACACATTTACACACCTCAAATCCATGGAGTCTTGGTGATTCTCTAAGAAAGAACGTGTAGAGAAATTAGGAGACAGAGGTGGAGATAAAATTTTGGAGAGAGTCTATCATTGAAATATTGATGCAAATTTGGTAATGTTAAACCTGACCCGATTTTTAAAGTTTCTTTCTATGTTACATCTAATTATATAGGAAAAGTAGAACCGTTTCAGGTGAATTTTCTTTCTCTGATGGAAGTTCCTCATAATTATTTGATCAGCCTATAACCCGGTCTTAAACATGTTTTACCTGATTTGTCTTGGGTTGATGCTCACTTTATTGACTAGATAGGTGGTTTATTTCTTTTGGTTTGTATTGAATGTGTTTGTCTTGAACCTTTCTCTTGCATCATACCAACAATTCAATGTGATTGAACAAAGACTTAGTGATCAAGCGTCCTAAAATAATTGTTTATGTTCATAAAATTCCAAGAGTCTTGTGAACTGATTTCATCTGACAATTTGAACGGTTGTTTGACCTATCCTGAAGTGCTTTATTTGCTGAAAAAATGTGGAATCTGATGCTCTTTGCTCACTGATGTTTTTGGTGAAGTTGACCAAGTTTCTTGTTCGAAAATGGTAGGTTTTCATTTGATCCCAATGTGAAGTTAGGTCTTGATGTTGCATCCTGCATTATTACAAGGTACTTCCTTGGAAACTTGATACCTTTTGTCTATTATTCTTTGCATGTAAGAATTTTAGCTTTTTTATTTAGTGACCCTGGTAGACAATTTGTTATTTTCAAGGGACATAAATCACATAACTGACCACTCAACATTGATTTTCTTGCAGGGCCCCAAATGGACAAAATGCTGAAGGAAAACCAAATATGTCATTCGTCCGTAAGTCATTTTATTTAAACGTTATGCCGTGCATGTTCTCTTAAATGTTCAATTTATGTCTGCCAAGTTGGTGCCTGTTTTTAAGAATCTCCTACCATGCCTCCCAGACTTTACCTATTATGTATCTTTTGATTTATTATCGCTGAATGTTTTGATACTGTTGGAAAAGGAGAAGAGTTGCATCTTTCATATTTAACTTTCCATCTGTTTGATTTGGATACTTCTCTAGTTGCTGTTATTTTATTATTATGAATTGGAAAAAGTGAGAAGGAATGTCTTGAACTTGATGATAGACAAAAATAAATTACATTCCTAGACAATTGAGCCCAACCACAGGCCAGGTTGGAACTGCCGACCCGTTCAACGGTTATCGGCCCATTGACCACGGGCAGGGCAGGGTCCAACCGTTGGTCAGGTCTACCTACACTGTTTAATTCAAAATTTTAAGATATCAGCATGTCGTCTAGCATCGTTAATTTCCTAGTTATTACAAGCCCTGAGATCAACATGTATTCGGGAAGTTCTTCTGAAGCTTGTTGTTTTTCAGTTACACTCCTATATCAGATCCAGAAGCTAAAGGATATTTCGATTTGCTAATTAAGGTATTCATTCAAAATATATTTCTCTTTGATTTTCTAATACCTTCATTTTGTGCATGCATACCGTTATCATCAGACTTGGAGGCTGGAGCTTTTATCTTATTTAATGCATCTACAACCTTTCAACATTTTACAGGTGTACCCAGAAGGTAAAATGAGTCAGCACTTTGCTAGCTTAAAACCAGGAGATGTAGTTGAAGTGAAAGGGTAAGTGATGTAGGATTAACTGTAAGTCATGATCTGTGTAAGTTATTAGCCTATTAATACGCTGTGTTACATCCAGGCCCATCGAAAAACTCAGATACAGTCCAAATATGAAGAAACATATTGGCATGGTAAGACCATTATTATAATTTGCTTTGGTACTTACATAAATGTAGATTAAGGAACAAAGTGCAAAACAAAACCAAGCTTGGTATTATTAGCCTGTAAATTTAGAAAATGTTTTTGAAGATGTAATTGATGGGTAATTTTTTTCAAGTATTAGGTAGGTTGACATCTCTTAGTCTACAATGACCATTTTTGTTCAATTTGCTTAATCATATGTCATGCATGTCATGAAAAAAAACGAACTCGCCGACCACCTATTGAGTTCTCTAAACCTATTCTACAGACCAGTCTGTCTAAGGTCTACTGACTCTTAAAACTGTGTTAAAAAGGTGCAACTTTAAATCATTTATTTTGTTTTAATTAAAAAATAAGATCATATTTGCTTTGTGGATACATTGATTTAAAAATGCTGTTTATTAACTTGCTAGAATGTCTGTCTGTATTCAGATTGCAGGAGGAACCGGAATTACTCCAATGCTTCAGATAATAGATGCCATCCTTAAGAACCCCGATGATCATACCCAGGTAGGCCCGCATATCCAATCTATCGGTTTTTGTTGAATAAAAAAGTAACCGCGTTATAAATATTGTTCAATGTATTCTATGAATTTGGATAATAAATGTTTACTCTTTTAGGTCTCTCTG
Source organism: Rehmannia glutinosa (assembly GCA_016081115.2). Taxonomy (NCBI): domain Eukaryota; kingdom Viridiplantae; phylum Streptophyta; class Magnoliopsida; order Lamiales; family Orobanchaceae; genus Rehmannia; species Rehmannia glutinosa. The sequence continues at coordinate 130,590 of JABTTQ020002059.1, read as the reverse complement.
CTCTATGCTAATGTATCGCCTGATGACATACTTCTTAAAAAGAAGCTTGACGTACTATCTGCCAGCAACCCAAACTTGAAGGTGGTAATCTTTACCCATTAGGCTGAAATCATTTTCTCGGATACTATTTTCAGGCGATCCATCAATATATTTGTGAATTTGCAGATATTTTACACCGTTGATAATCCAACAAAGAATTGGCTGGGAGGTAAGGGTTACATATCAAAGGACATGGCAGTAAAAGGCTTGCCCTGCCCCAGTGATGATACACTTATTCTTGTAAGTATTCTCTGCCATGAATACCAACACCATTCTCGCATTCTCAAATAAAAAATTAGGGTTAATTACAAAAGCACCCTTATGGTTCAGTTAATTACAAAAAACTCATCTATATTATTATTACCCTCTTGACATTTGTTTCTATTTTACAAATCGCACCCTCAGGAGGGGGTGTATTTGTTGAGTAAATACAAATCTCAAGGGGGTGTTTGTGATACATTTCAAGGGGTATTTGAAATTTTAATAGATAGCTGGAATTTTTTTGTAACTAGACTAAACCTCATGGGTAGTTTTAGTAATGTACCCAATAAATTTGCAAGATTTTGGCCTCAAATGCATCTATAGGGAAGGTGGACATCAATATTCTAACAGGCCAATTGTAGTGATACTATTTAAATGTTACTACTAAAAATGCCAGTATATACATGTCACTTAAAAAACAATGTATAATGTGTTGATTTTCGTGACTTGATTTAGATTGATTTTGCCCATCTCCTGGAAGGAGCAAAACAACGTATTCCTTCAATTGAAGTTGCCTTTTTTTCTAGCCTGTCCAATTACTCGAAAGACAAACTTCGCAATTGTTACACCCTGTTGTGCACCTGAAGCAACAATAAGCTAAATCATAGTATATCATATTACTGCATTTCTTACTACAAGGTTTTGTTGCCTTTAGGTTTGTGGTCCTCCTGGAATGATGAATCATATATCTGGTGACAAGGCAAAGGATCGATCGCAAGGAGAGGTACAAATATTCAAATTTCCAAAAATCCAATCTTTAGTTATAATATTTTTTCCCCTTGTTCTGTTGTTCTTTCTTTCTTTTGAGGGATAATTACAAACAAAAAAAAAACCGTGGTTTGGTCTAATTAAAAAAAAAAAAAAAAAAAAAAACAGAGATTTTTTAAAATTGTGAAAAACCCTTAAGGTTTGATTCTGTTTTACATTTTTCCCCTTCATAAGCAAAAAAAAAACATTTCACAACGCCCTGATATTTATAAAGAAATATTATAGTTAACCCTTAAATTTAAAACATAATCAACCTGAGGGGACTTTTTGTAATTTTGGAACATCTCTGGATTTTTTTGTAATTAACCCAAACCTCAGTTTTTTTTTTTAATTTTCCTTATTTTTATTTATTTATTATTATTATTTTATTTTATTTTTTGCAGTTGACTGGCATACTCAAGGAACTTGGATACACAGAAGACATGGTTTACAAATTCTAACTGCCAATTTTTTGTTCATAAGCAGTTCAATAAAATGAACTTGAACTTGAACTTGAAACAATATTCACTACTATGATCTGGCATATTTAAATGCGGCATCAAGTGAATTTATGGTTTCTGGGCTCAAATTCAAAGTGGGTGACCCAAAACACATAGTGATTGAGCCCGATATCCTTGTGGGCTTTGATTTATAATTTCGGTTAGCCTGAATATGTGGCCCATGAAAGTAGTAAATTACTAAATTCTTATCTATTAAACCCCCTTTTCCCAAATAAAGGCTCTGGATGCTCAAATCTACAAGAAAAGAAATAAACCCTAATTTCAGAAACAGCTTCTGAGAAAATAAATTGGGTGGTTGCTTTTGCGTTCAGGTTTAGTTGAACTGAAGTCAATCATACTATAGTGTATTTGATATGAAATCAAATGAGAACAAATCAATAAAAGGCAAAGTGAGTTATGCTTACTGTAATTAATTGGGGTCCAATTGAAGACAAAAATTGTCTACCAAAGTAGGGTTGCTAGGATACAATGTGTTTAAAGTGAAGCATATTCTTGTAGCATGATAAGTGGCTGCCAAATGAGTAAAGAAAACAAGAGAAAAGTACAGTTTTTGCCCAAATTGAGAAATCAAAATATGACCAGGAAAGAAAAAGAAACTGTAAAAGATGACGAGTGCTTTTACCATTTGAAACACGAGACCGTATTATGGAAGTGTTTGCAAACACTACAAAAAAAAAAAAAGTGATTCTCATGATTTGGTAATACGCCAATTTGACCACTATTCGTAGATAAAATGATTTCTTTCACTTCTGAATCCCAAACAATTCGATTAGGGGTCAGATTTTTCTTTAGTGTTTGTGATGTGAGCGAAGCGTGACCAATTAAATAAACTCACCTATTACGTTGATTCTATATGAATACCGTAAGTAAGAGAGACAATAATTGAGAGAAAACCCGTTTTTATTAATATCAAAATTCAACTCCCTAAGAATAATAATAAAACAACTATTTATAAGACCAAACTAAAAGTTTTAACTTAATTAGAAAACATTAAAAGATAAACTAGAATAAAAGACTCCTAAACACAAATCACTTCTTAAAATATAAGATAATGTAAAATCCTAAAAGATATATCATATCTTTATCAATATCTCCATCATTCTCTCCTCGGTCGAAACGATTCGTCCTCGAATCGGAAGGAGATCGTCAATAGAAGAATTGTCACACCATGGAGGTGCGCGAGGAGGAGATGGAAACACAATGTGAATTTCAAAATATATCTCAACTTGATCAAAAACAAAATAATTCGGGTTGATCAATTCTAGAAAACTATCTCCACTTTGCCAAGTCAACGACCAAATTCGAGTGCATCCATCGTACCGATCTTGAGCTTGCCATTCATCATTGGAATGTAGGGACAACAATAGAAGAAATAGTAGATACATCATGAATTTTATTCTTTATCCATGATGTCTTGTTGTTACTTGAACTTTCTGTTGTTTTGAATTGAAGATCCTCACCAATCATTTCAATTTCTTTATCGAAAACTGGTGGCTCATGATAACTGCTATCTTTCTCGTCAAGTTTCGGTGGTTTTGCGTAGTCAACCGGTTTCGAAATCGAGTAGTTACCATCCTTATCAAATATGGATGGTCCATCATAACCACCAAATCTCCTCACAAAGTTTGGAGGTTCTTCGTAGCTAACTTCCATTGTATTGTCATTGCTTTCTTCATCAAAAATTGGTGGCCCATTATAACCACTATCTTCAACGTCTCCATAGGATAAATCATCCATATCCATGGAATATGTTTCCAAAGGGGTGAACTGGATGGGTACAACATCGTAGGCAAACTCACAAATACCAAGAAATCGATTTTCAATAAATCTATTGATTTCTTCATATTGATCGTTTATATGCACTTGTTTTGCCAAAGAAGTCGATCTGGCTGAAAGCAATCGGCAAAGGTGTCATCGCTCATAGCTTCAAAACCGGTGGTGTCGAGATGGCATATTAAGGATCGTGGCAGGTCTCTCGGATACCAACCGATGCAGTGTAAGTGAACAATTAAACAAACTCACCTATTATGTTGATTCTATATGAATACCGTAAGAGAGACAATAATTGAGAGAAAACCCTCGTTTTTATTAATATCAAAATTCAACTCCATAATAATAATTATAAAAGAACTATTTATAAGACCAAACTAAAAGTCCTAACTTAATTAGAAAACATTAAAAGATAAACTAGAATAAAAGACTCCTAAACACAAATCACTTCTTAAAATATAAGATAATGTAAAATCCTAAAAGATATATCATATATTTATCAATATCTCCATCAGTTTGCAAATACAAACTTCAACTTCTGATTGTGCTTTATTTAGTCAAAATCTACAAGCATGGGATGGATGATTTAAATTTCTGATTTCTAGTTTGATATTTAAACAAAAAAAAAATACATTTTTACAGTTTATCCACCAAATAATCTCTTAATTTTCAGCTTTTATTTGCAACTTCTAATTCTCAACACAACTACTACTTTGGGGTCAATAAATTGAAGCATTTGCAAACACTCTCTGCGTCAATAATGCATGATTAGAGCTGACAATTTTGGCCCGACCCAATACCAGCCCGTTATTTTACAGGACTGGGCTCTAGTATCCAGGCCACAAAGCCCCGCTCGACAGACCCGGAAAATCGTGTCGGCCCGGGTTTTCCAGTGTATTTCTATGCTCTGGCCCAGGGCTTGGGTTCTGAAATTAGAGGCCCTGGTACTGTTTGATCCGGCCGGCCGGATTTCTGATAAGTTAAAAGCTAGTTTTTAGGACTTCAGTTGTTAAGATTTCTTTGTTTGAATAAATTCCTAGTTAATAGGGAGTTAGTTGCACAGGTTGAATATTTCTTCTTAGCTTTTTCCCGTTGCTTTTAGTTGAGCAAATGTGGACTGATTTTTCTCTGTTTCTGTTACTTTGTAAAGGCTATTTAAGCCTAGCTTTGCTATTGAATAATTGAAGTCATTCACTCCAGCTTTGTTGTGCTCTTATTATTAATTCTTGCTATTAAAAGTTCCCAACAATCTGGTACCAGAGCTCCCCACTGGGGCCTGAGAAAGGAGAGTAGTCTCGAGTGACTTAAACGAGGAGAGATGAGTGAAGAAAAAGAGTTTACACAGCCTGCTATACCACGCTTCAATGGTCATTATGACCACTGGGCTATGCTTATGGAAAATTTGCTGAGGTCTAAAGGATATTGGAAGCTGGTTCAGACGGGTTATGAAGAGCCTGCAGCAGGAACGGTGTTGACGGAAACGCAGCAGAAGCAATTAGATGATGTGGAGCAGAAAGACCAGAAGATAAAGAATTACTTGTTTCAAGCTATTGACAGGACAATTCTGGAGCAAATTCTGGAGAAACGCACCTCGAAGGACATATGGGACTCGATGAGAAAAAAATTTGAAGGAACGCTAAGGTGAAACGTTCAATCCTTTAATCATTGAGAAGAGATTGGGAGATCATGGAGATGAAGGTGGGTGAGACCATCACTGAATATTTTGCTCGAGTTATGAGCATAGCAAACAAGATGAGGAGCAATGGAGAAGATATGAATGATGTCACCATTGTAGAGAAGATTCTTAGAACTCTCACTGAGAAGTACAATTACGTAGTTGTTTCAATTGAAGAGTCTAAGGACATTGATTCACTCACGATCGATGAATTACAAAGCTCACTGGTTGTGCATGAGCAAAAGTTCAATAGAAGCAGTGGAGAGGAGCAGGCCCTAAAAGTAACCATGGATGAAAGGAACAATGGCGGTAGAGGTCGAGGCAGAGGTAGTTTCAGAGGAAGGGGAAGAGGTAGAGGTAGACAAAATTTTTCAAAGTCTACTGTGGAGTGTTACAAATGTCATAAACTTGGACACTTTCAATATGAGTGTCCCGAGTGGAATAAGGAAGCGAACTATGCAGAGCACAATGAAGAAGATGAGCTGCTCTTGATGTCTTATGTGGAGCTACATGAGGTTAGACGAGAAGATGCTTGGTTTCTTGACTCGGGCTGCTCAAATCACATGTGTGGGAATCAAGAAATGTTTATTGAGCTAGATGAGAAATTCTGTCATTCGGTGAAATTGGGAAACAACAGCAGGATGAACGTGACAGGCAAAGGTAAAGTAAAGTTGTTAATAAATGGCGTTACTCTTGTTGCTACAGATGTGTTCTATGTTCCAGATTTAAAAAATAATCTCTTGAGCATAGGGCAACTGCAAGAGAGGGGGTTGGCAATTTTGATTAAGGGAGGGGCCTGTAAGATTTACCATCCTGATAAGGGGTTGATTATTCAAACAGACATGAGTGCAAATAGGATGTTTGTTTTGTTTTCTCAACAACAACAGAACAAGTGCCTTCTTACAAGCTCACAAAATATGTCTCATCTTTGGCATCAGAGATATGGACACCTAAGTTACAAAGGTTTAAGAACCTTGCAGAATAAGAAAATGGTACGTGGTCTGCCTAATTTTCCTAAATCAGATGAGTTGTGTACTGATTGCATTATAGGAAAACATCATCGCAACCCCATACCGAAAAAGAGTTCTTGGAGAGCAAGTCAGGTTTTGGATCTTGTTCATGCAGATATTTGCGGCCCGATCACCCCTATATCAAACAACAACAAAAGGTACACTTTGTGTTTTATTGATGACTATAGTAGAAAATCATGGATATATTACTTGATGGAGAAGTCAGAAGCATTGGATCATTTCAAGTGCTTCAAGAAGATGGTGGAAAATGAGACAGGTTTACCTATCAAATGTCTGCGTACTGATAGAGGAGGTGAGTTTACCTCTTCTGAATTCAACAATTTCTGTAAGCAAAACGGCATCAAACGGCAGTTGACTACTACCTACACCCCGCAACAAAACGGTGTAGCTGAACGGAAGAATAGAACAGTCATGAACATGGTCCGCACAATGCTTTCTGAGAAGAAAGTCCCAAAATCTTTTGGCCGGAGGCAGCAAATTGGAGTAATTACGTGTTGAACAGATGTCCAACCTTGGCGGTCAAAGATGTCACTCCAGAAGAAGCATGGAGTGGAGTGAAACCTTCTGTAGAGCATTTTCGGTCTTTGGTTGCATAGCACATGTTCATGTGCCAAAGGTACAAAGAACTAAACTTGACGATAGAAGCTTTACTTGTGTATTTTTGGGAATTAGTGATGAATCCAAGGGTTATAGACTATTTGATCCAATTGCAAAAAAAATAGTGGTGAGCAGGGATGTCATTTTTGAAGAAGAAAAACATTGGGATTGGAATGTGAGTTATGAAGAACAAATTGGGGTAGATTTAGAATGGGGAGATGATGGTACTGAGGAAGTAAATGATGATAATAATGAAGTTGAAGATGATAATGAAGTTGTAGGAGAAAGTAGCCATGATGAGATATATGGAGATGTTTTCTCAAATAATGGAGACAATGAGGGTGATGAGAGAATGAGGCAGCCCCCAACATGGATGAAAGATTATGTTAGTGGGGAAAGTCTTGGTTTATCTGATGATGAAACCAATATGGCACTAATAGAATCAAATGATCCATTATACTATGAAGAGGCTGTGAAAATTGCAAACTGGAGGTTGGCTATGGACAATGAAATCAAGTCTATTGAGAAGAACAAAACATGGACATTGGTTGAGTTGCCTGCTGGAGCCAAGAAAATTGGAGTAAAATGGGTCTATAAGACCAAATACAATGAGCATGGGGAGATTGATAAACACAAGGCACGCTTGGTTGCTAAAGGGTACTCTCAAAAGCAAGGAATAGATTATACAGAAGTTTATGCACCTGTGGCGAGAATGGATACTGTGAGAATAATCATTGCTTTAGCTGCTAAGAAGGGGTGGAATATTTTTCAGTTAGATGTCAAATCAGCTTTCCTACATGGTGAGATTAGTGAAGACGTCTACGTGGAACAACCAAGGGGTTATGAAAAGAAAGGTAATGAGCACTTGGTGTATAAGCTTCACAAAGCATTGTATGGACTAAAGCAAGCTCCGCGGGCTTGGTTTAGTCGGATTGAAGCACATTTTGTTGAGGAAGGCTTTGAGAGATGTGATAACGAACAAACTTTATTCACCAAAAGAAGCAAAGAAGGGAGAATTATCATTGTAAGTGTTTATGTTGATGATTTAATTTATACTGGTGATGATGAAGTTATGCTATCTGAATTTAAAAAATCTATGGTGAGAGAATTTGACATGTCTGACTTGGGAAAGATGAGGTTTTTCCTTGGTATTGAAGTATTGCAAAATTCTGATGGCATTTCTATATGCCAAAGAAAATATGCTCTAGAGATATTAAAGAGGTTTGGTATGATGGAGTGTAACTCAGTGAGTAGTCCAATAGTTCCAGGTTGCAAAGTGAGCAAAGATGAAAATGGTGTTGCTGTTGATGACACTTACTACAAGCAATTGGTAGGGAGCTTAATGTATCTCACCGCTACGAGACCGGACATGATGTTTGTGACATGTCTCATAAGCAGATATATGTCAAGGCCTACAGAACTTCATCTTCAATTGGCAAAGAGGGCACTTCGATACTTAAGAGGAACTCCGAATTATGGAATCCACTATAAAAAGGAAGGAGATGAAGAATTGTTGGCATTTACAGATAGTGATTATGCTGGAAATTTGGATGATAGGAAGAGTACATCTGGATATGTATTCTTGTTAAGCTCGGGAGCAGTTGCATGGTGTTCAAAAAAACAGCCTATTGTAACTTTATCCACCACAGAAGCTGAGTTTGTTGCAGCTGCAATTTGTGCATGTCAAGCAATTTGGATAGGAAGAATTTTAAAGGAATTGGGATGCTCAGATAGGGGCTGTATTTCTATAAAATGTGACAATAGTTCCACAATTAAGTTGTCTAAAAATCCCGTGATGCATGGCCGCAGCAAACATATCGATGTGCGATTTCATTTTCTGAGAAATCTGGCAAAGGAAGGTACAATTGAGTTGGTGCATTGTGGAAGTCAAGACCAGCTAGCAGATTTGATGACGAAGCCTCTGAAACTTGATGCTTTTCTGAAACTTCGCAGGTTGCTGGGAGTATTTGAAATATCTGATAAACTAAGTACTTGAAAGTGCTTAGTTTAAGGGAGGAATGATAAGTTAAAAGCTAGTTTTAGGACTTCAGTTGTTAAGATTTCTTTGTTTGAATAAATTCCTAGTTAATAGGGAGTTAGTTGCACAGGTTGAATATTTCTTCTTAGCTTTTTCCCGTTGCTTTTAGTTGAGCAAATGTGGACTAATTTTTCTCTGTTTCTGTTACTTTGTAAAGGCTATTTAAGCCTAGCTTTGCTATTGAATAATTAAAGTCATTCACTCCAGCTTTGTTGTGCTCTTATTATTAATTCTTGCTATTAAAAGTTCCCAACAATTTCCTCCCTTGTCCCGGTGGGCCGGCCCTCCATGCATGATTACAAATTTTGGGTTTGCCTTTCACGCCCCACAAAATACCCTCCAAAATGCTTTCCCTCTCAGGCACACCCTATTCCGAAAGAGGAAACAGAAAATGGACCACTTCAAATGATGAATTGGAGGCTCTATATAGGCCACTCAAAATGTCCAAAAATCCTATCCACGCCCACCCACAAATATGCCATTATCATTTATCACCTCTATCTCTGTCGATTCAAACTTCAAGCACTCTTATTTACCTCTTCCATCATCACATTTCACATCCCTTTTGCCCTGTTTTCTTTTGCACTCGGATGGTTTCTTTCTTTCTTCCTTTTTTTCAAGTCTCTTTGGCATTTTTACAAACACCACGTGAACATGGCCAATAATTATGTTCCCTCCTCTCTCTTTACGTAGTTCTCAGTCACTGTCGTTATGAGCACGAAAAATGCTCGGATATGATACGAACCAAAAGGGTCTGGTCTCATAATGTTCACCGACTAATTATTGCTCTTTTTTTTGGGATAATTACAAAAACACCCCTGAGGTTTGGGTGAATTACAAAAAAAAAAAAAAAACCACCAGGTTTTATTTTGCTTAAATTTAATGGGGATCAGTAATACTTTTGTAAATGTGAGGGGGTTTTGAAATGTTTATGAAAATCATCGGAAAAATGTAACACAGAGAATCAAACATCAATGGGTTTTTGTAATTTTCAAAGAACTCGGTTTTTGTGTAATTAGCCCAAACCTTAGGGGTGTTTTTGTAATTATTCTTCTTTTAGTACAAATCCTACGTGTGGAGAAACTGTGGGAATCGAAACCCAGCCGATCATAAGTCTTTAACCACCTGGACTACTTTTTGATGAACTAATTATTACTATGTTTACTTGCGAGTGTGTCGAACATTAATTGTTATGGATAATTACAAAAACTACCCGGGTAAATTACAAAAAAAAAAAAAAAAAACAAAGATATTTGGAAATCCGAAAAACCCATTGAGGTTTGACTTTGTGTTAAATATAAAGGGATAATTGCGATTTACAAAAATATAAGGGGAACGTTTTAAATATTTTTGCTTTGAAGGGGTAAAATATAATTCATATGAAATCTCATGATGATTTTTGTAAGTTTCAAAAACTTGTGGCTTTTTTTTTGTAACTAACCAAAACCTCGGGGTAGGTTTTCTAATTAACCCAAACATCATCGGCTTGTCGGTGATCACAAAATGCAAATATGTTTGTCTATGTTTCGTTTGATAAATGGTTTTATCATGATTTTGATGATTTTGTTTTATACCAAAACAATGTTTTTAAAGGTTGTCCAAATACTCCTAAATGATTTAAAATTGTTTTAATATTTTCCTAGGAGTATTTCTTCAAGTTTATTTTCGATATAAATTGGACAACGCTTTTGATGATTTTGTGTTAATGTATTTTTACACCAAAACAATGTTTCTAAATTGTTGTCCTAATACTCCCGATCGGCCTAAAATATTTTTACTATTTTTCTGAGTATTTCTTGAAGTTTATTTTCGATATAAAATTGGACAACACTTTTGTTTTGAGGCCAATCGGTCACCCCTATAGGGCATCCCGTACCTAAAAGTTGTGAAAAACAATGAATAAGCTATTTCTTTGAAAAAAGGTGGTTGACCAGGTCAACGGGGTGGTAGACCGGTGTGGTCGGCCACCGTCGACCAGTGAAGCGGCCGGTGCGGTCGGCCGACGGCCGACCGGAGTGACCGTGACTGGAGCATTTTTTGAAACAGAGCTTCCTAACTCGCGTTTTTGGTCTTGACCGATCGCGCATGGGGTCGAAGTCGACCAAATTGGACCCCTCGGCCGGTCGGACCCCGTCGGCCGTCGGCCGCCTGTAAAATGTGTTTTCTCATCTTCAAACGTCTATTTGTGCGACGACTCGGTCACGCCTTAGTTTGACAAAAAAAATGTAACCGTTGTGCAGACATCTTTTCCTTAATTTGTGGGATTGATTTCTAACACTCTTTTCTTCAATTGTCTTGCAATTTTTCAGAATTCATGTCCCCAAGAGGAGCCTATCATGTACAAGACATCTTCTATAAATAGAGGAAGAATTGAAGCAACACAACAAGAGAGAAAACTACAACACAACAAGATACACTCAAGAATACACTTGTTCTTACATTGTCTTATTTCTTGTTGTAATTTGCCTAGCTATTCACTTTCACATTCTTGAGGTCTAGCTATTCTTGATTACACTTGCACTCAATTGAATAATTCATTATCGAGTTGTAATCTTGAATTTTTGGGTAATCATTCAACACAAGATATCCTTGTGAGTGTTAATGGTAAGAACACAACACACTGGGTGAACTAGGTGTTAGGTGTAAGAAGATTGTGGTAATCTTCTTGTTGAGGTGTTGAAGAGTGTGGTGCTCTTCAAGGTGAAGATTGTGGTAATCTTCACAAGGTGCCGTTGAAGATTGTGGTAATCTTCAAGAAGAGATTGTGGTAATCTCAAAGGTGGTGTTGAAGAAGAGTGTGGTGCTTTCTTGAGGTGTTGTAAGTTGAATTTGTATTAATTTTGGTAATTAATAAAATTCTTTTTCTTTTGAAATCCATCCCTGGATATCTTTTGGGTGGTAGAGGATTAGGCCCTAGGTGGGTTGAACCTCTTTAAATCGACGTGTGTTGTTTACATTCCGCACCTTTATTATTGTCTTTAAGCATTCGGTTTGAAAAATAGGGTAAAATCGAAAAGATGGAGATAATCTATTCACCCCCTCTGAGATTATCGTAGCCGCTTGGACTTACAAGTGGTATCAAAGCCAAACTATTTGGCAAGCTCGTTTCACATCGCGAGTGAAGAGAAACGATCGTCGGCTACAAACGAAGCTCATCTTTCCTAAGGCACCTCCACCACCAAGCCACCTCGGTTTGATTCCAAAAATTTTATATTTTGGAAAGAAAGAATGGAATGCTATTTTTACAAGTTTGCGGGTTTGATATTTGGAACACCGTCATCAATGGAGAATCCATTCCAAAAAGAATACACCACACCTCAAAAGGCTTCAAAAGCTCAATGATGAAGAGAAGAAAATCATCTCCTTAAATGGTAAAGCTCTTAATATTTTACTTTGTTCACTTACCACCTTGGAATTTGATCATGTTGTAGGTATTCAATCGGCACATGAAGTATGGCAAACATTAGAAGGCATCTATGAAGTATTTGCAAATGAAAGGAGCAACTCAAAAGCATCTACTTCACAAATGGATACAACATCAAATCCAACAACATGGGATAAGCCTTCTACAACCTCCCATGATGAACAAGTTGAACAATGCCTCATGGGCATCGAAGAAAAAACGCGAGGTAAGTTCTAAACCCTCTACTTCTTATGACAATGAATTGCAAAATGAATATAGTGATTTGCAAAATGATTATGATGAGCTACAAGATGAATTCCAAAACTTACTTGTTAAATACAAAAATTTGAAAAAGGAATTCATTGTTTTGAAAAATGATAAGGATAGTTTATTTACTTCCTATGAATCACTATCATGTGCTCACACCACCACTCTTGACAAGGTTAGAAACCTTGAAAAAGAAAATAGTTCTCTTGTTGAGAATATTGAATGCATGAAAAAGGATTTATTAAAATCCAACTTGAGTACTAATAGAATGACCGATATTGTTGATTGTTGTGATAATTCAAACTAGAACTTGATCATAAGCTTTAAGGGTGTCAATCACATGAAAAAGAATCAAGTCTCTAAGCACATTGGTCATTATGCTCCTAGAATTATTACATGCTTCTATTGCGGTAAAAAGGGTCATACGGCTAATACTTGTCGGGCTAGAAATAGCTCTAACCATTATTGGAGACCTAAAAGTCTCAAAGCTAATCCTAAAGGACCCAAACACTTGAGGGTACCACAAAATAATTTCTTGATAGGTACCGGAGAAATAATCGGAGAAAATTCATACCGCTAAAAAGACATCAAATGACCAATTCATTTGATCAAAGGAGAAAACATTTTCAACAAAGCCAATTTCAAGAAGAGGAAATAATCAAAAATGGGATGAACAAAATCTTGGAAATGGCAAAGACATCATCAACAAGATGATTTTCCAAGAGAAAACACTCTCAAAAATGGGAAGGACACAATGCTTGGAGATGGAGTAATTGGAGAGACTACCATCAACATGAAGATTTTCAAAAGGAAGATATCATCAACAATGGGAAAGACACAACCCATGGAAACGGCGAAATTGGTAAATCAGTATCTCCCCATTTAAATATGCATTTTATTTTATTTCTATGCATGTTTTTATTTGTGTCTTAACTACAAAATAAGTTTTCATGTATTTAATTTTAAATTAAGGTCTTCAAAAACTTATTTGTATTTTTAAAACCTTTTGAAAAAGGAGACCTTACATGTTTTTTTTTAAAAAAAAAACTCTTGTGCATTTTTGTAGACTAAAGTGTATTGTCATCTCTTATGGATTTTTATGGCATGAGCTTACTTGTGATATCTCTCAACCTACACCTTTATCATTATGATTTGTGCTAGATTTGTTTTAAGAATTGTGTAGGATTTACATATTTTCACAAATGGCCATTTACGTCATTATTTGTCAAGAAAGGCATAAATTATCGAGGTACGTTTACTTGTGTTATTCTTACTCTTATAGACTCGATATATGTATTGCCATATGCCTATGTGATCGCTTTTCATAGTATTCCATATAAGTGTCATAAAGAGGATTTTTAGATTTTTTGAAAGGCACTATTTGATATTTGATTGCACATATTTTCCTTGTCAACTTTTGTTCAAATACTTATTTTAAATGAGGTCTCAACTATATGCTATCGGATTTTCATATTTCAAAAGAGACCTTATATGGCTTTCTTAAGCACATTTGAACTTGCATGATTTATTAGACTCTTGATGGTATTCTAAATGCATAGTATGTGTTCCTTGCTTCATGGTCTATATTTGTAGTGTCTACTTCTACTATGCTCTTATGCAAGATATTTTGTGATTGATGATTGAGGCATGTTTTTACACTTGGGTTATTTTTCTCTTGATTATATAAGAGATGCCGTTAATGAGTTTGTTGAGTTGTGTAGAAAAGGAAATACTCCAAATATTTGAATGTAAATGTTCTATTATGAACACCTTAGATCATTTGGATGCCCAATAGTGATGAAGAAGACAAATTCCTAAATTGATGCTTCAAGATGAAGATTGGTTTTTAGAATTGCGAGAGGAGCTAAAAAGGAAATGATACTTGGAAGTTGATGCCATGTCTTTCATCACAAACGATTATAAATGCAAAAAGGGTATTCCGGAACAAACTCGATGACCAAGGCAACATTGGTCGAACTAAGGCAAGGTTAGTAGCTCGAAGGTATTTTCAAGAAGAAGGTAATTGATTTTGATGTAACATTTGCACTCATAGCACATTTAGTAGCTATTTACATTTTACTTGCCCATTCTTGTTTTAAGAAAATTTCAAGCTTTACAAAATGGATGTTTAATCCAATTTTTCTCAATGGTTTTATTCTAGAAGTAGTCTATGTAAAACAACCTCCGGGGTTTAAAATTTTTTTTAGGCCAAATGTTTTTTTTTTAAAAAGGCCTTGTACGGTTGATAGACTTAGCTATTTTTGCTAAATGATTCTACAAGAGGTAAAGTTGATATTACTCTTTTTGTTTTTGAAAAAGGGCAAGATTGTTTACTTGTGCATATTTATGAGAATATTTTTGGTACTACTAATGAATATTTGTGCAAGATATTTTTCCAAGTTGATGCAAGGTGTACTTGAAATGAGCATGATGGGGGAGCTCAATTTCTTGCTTGGACTTCAAATCATTCAATGCCAAGTAGATGGTTACATTTCAAAAGAACTCTTGAAGGAGTTAGGCATTGAAGAAGGAAGAATCATCTCAACCTCTATGGCTACCAATGAAGAGATTGACAAAGGTTGAGAAAGGCATGTCGGTTGACAAACAAATTCGAGGTATGTTTTCTTGTATTATTTCTATAGACTCGACATTTCATATGCCTTATGTCTATATGCTCGACTTCAAAAATTATCCCAACGAATCTCATTAAAGTGCCGTTAAAAGAAATTTTCAAATATTTATAAGGCACTTCTTCTTATGACTTGTATATCCATAGATTTAAAACGTTCTTATTTTTCGGGATAACAAGTTACGTATTTATTATACGGTTATTCGTATTCAAAATATGGTTCGTCATAATCGAACTAAACATATTGAGATTCAAAAACTTTCTAAGGAGTGCATTTTTATCAAAAACTTGAGATGTGATTAATTCCGTCTCAATGTTAACTCGCGGACTTTTTAATCATTTACCGCCGAGTATTTTACTTCATTTCGAGCTTGATTATGACATAATGTATATTGAATGAGGTTTACGTTTGCATCTTGCACGTTTTAAAACTTAGGGGCGAAAAATCGGATTTTTGAATCAAAATTGGATTTTGAAAAACCTAGCAAGACAGATGGGGTGATGGGGTTGAGGCAACCATCGCCCTCAACGTCGAACGCCGATGCCTCAACAAAGAACCGGTCGCCCTAAGCCATTTTCGAGGATAAAATGTGTTACATCCTCAGCATTCTTATTTTCACAAGTTTTCTTCTATATTTCGTCCCCTTTGCAAATTTCACACACATTTCACTTCAAATGTGTTTTGTTTCATAAAATTCATATTGTGGGGATTATCTAGCTCGATTATCATCATCATTGCTCGTCTTTACCGATTAAATGGTAAGAATTCTACTTCCTTTGCTCAATTGGGTTGAACCCTTGAGATTGTGACTTATTTGTTATATTGTTGATGGAAGTTTCATATGAATTTGATGAGCTTGTCATTTATGATGTATTGTTTTGTGTTTGAACTGATTTTGGTGATGAAAAACTTGGCTTGATTGCATTTACAAGGGCTATATATATCTTCTTCAATTTTTGACGCCCGCCAAGTGTTCGATAAAATGTTTCAATGAAAAATTCATCACCTACATGATTCTCTCGATTTCAAAAGTCTTATATTTTTATAGAGATCATGTTTTTGCAAATCAAATGATTTTTCATAAGCTTCTACAAGTCGTATGATCGACTTTTCCCTCCCATTTGGCCTACAAGCTTCATTGTTCAAATAGCTTGATACATCGGTTTAGTTGCGCACTTTGATATGAATATATGATGTATTTATCGTGCTAACATTCTTTTGATGATTCCAAAGGGGAGAAACATGTTATAAGCTCATTAAGCTAAGTTAAGCTTAACAAAAGAAGCTATAAGCTATGGCTTGATAAAGCCATAAGTTGTGCATTATACTTAGTCCAATTGATGTATGATGGACTTATATACTTGTCTAATGATGTTTTGTGTGGGGAGCTTATAAGCTCTTGAACCTAAGATCAATATGTAAAAGCTAAGCTTTTAGCTTGTGGTTGATTGCTTTTACATTACTCTTTGTGTGCATATTGATAGGGGCTTTTGCTTTTTTGTTTGTATATCTCTACTCCCATCCTTGTGTTTACATTGCATGGAATGTTGTCGCTCTACAACGGATAGCTCTTTTTAACCTGTAAAAATGGTTTGCTTTCAAAATCGACCTCGTTAAAATTGTTTTGGTTTGTAATCATCAAAAAGGGAGATTGTTTGATAAATGGTTTTATCATGATTTTGATGATTTTGTTTTTATACCAAAACAATGTTTTTAAAGGTTGTCCAAATACTCCTAAATGATTTAAAATGGTTTTAATATTTTCCTGGAGTATTTCTTCAAGTTTATTTTCGATATAAATTGGACAACGCTTTTGATGATTTTGTGTTAATGTATTTTTACACCAAAACAATGTTTCTAAATTGTTGTCCTAATACTCCCGATCGGTCTAAAATATTTTTACTATTTTTCGTGAGTATTTCTTGAAGTTTATTTTCGATATAAAATTGGACAACACTTTTGTTTTGAGAGCCAATCGGTCACCCTATAGGGCATCCCGTACCTAAAAGTTGTGAAAAAATGTGAATAAGCTATTTGGTCGGAAAAAAGGTCAGTTGACCGGTCAACGGGGTGGTAGACCGGTGTGGTCGGCCGGTCGACCGACTGTGGGCGGTGCGGTCACGGTCGACCGGCCGGCCGATGGGTGACCGTGCACAGGAGCATTTTTTGAAACAGAGCTTCCTAACTCGTTTTTGGTCTTGCTCGGCCATTGCGCGCATGGGGTCGACCGGTCGACCGTCGGCCGACCGTGCCGCCTGTAAATGTGTTTTCTCATCTTCAAACGTCTATTTGTGTCATGACGGCCGCCTTTAAGTTTGACAAAAAAATGTAACCGTTGTCAAGCAGTGACATCTTTTCCTTAATTTGTGGGATTGATTTCTAATGACTCTTTTCTTCAATTGTCTTGCAATTTTTTACAGAATTCATGTCCCCAAGAGGAGCCTATCATGTACAAGACATCTTCTATAAATAGAGGAAGAATTGAAGCAACACAACATGAGAGAAAACTACAACACAACAAGATACACTCAAGAATACACTTGTTCTTACATTGTCTTATTTCTTGTTGTAATTTGCCTAGCTATTCACTTTCACATTCTTGAGGTCTAGGCTATTCTTGATTACACTTGCACTCAATTGTATAATTCATTATCGAGTTGTAATCTTGAATTTTTTGGTAATCATTCAACACAAGATATCCTTGTGAGTGTTCTTGTGGTAAGAACACACTTGGGTGAACTAGGTGTTAGGTGTAAGAAGATTGTGGTAATCTTCTTTGTTGAGGTGTTGAAGAGTGTGGTGCTCTTGAAGGTGAAGATTGTGTAATCTTCACAAGGTGCCGTTGAAGATTGTGGTAATCTTCAAGAAGAGATTGTGGTAATCTCAAAGGTGGTGTTGAAGAAGAGTGTGGTGCTTTCTTGAGGTGTTGTAAGTTGAATTTGTATTAATTTTGGTAATTAATAAAATTCTTTTTCTTTTGAAATCCATCCCTGGATATCTTTGGGGTGGTAGAGGATTAGGCCTAAAGTGGGTTGAACCTCTTTAAATCGACGTGTGTTGTTTACATTCCGCACCTTTATTATTGTCTTTAAGCATTCGGTTCGAAAAAAGAGGGTAAAATCGAAAAGATGGAGATAATCTATTCAACCCTCTAGATTATCGTAGCCGCTGACTTACATGTTATTGGGAAATGGATACAGTTGGAAAAATGAAAAAGATGCAATATGTTCTTTGGCTTTGTTTGGAAGGGTAGTAGATTCATAAAGAGATTTGAAAGACAAAAAAATAAAAAACTATATATATGATAAATTTAGATGATAATACACATGCTATGCTACAAGAAAAATGTAAAACAAAACAAGAGAGCCAAAAAAATTCATTTTTGGAGGTATTTGAGATGTACTCCTTTTCTAGCTGTATCTTCCCTTATAACCTCATTACTCTTCTCTGTTTCGATCTTCGCCGGGCCGGGCCGACGAAGTCGAACCGGATGCCACCATATTCACAGCTTGCCCAT
The DNA here is from genome assembly GCA_016081115.2 of Rehmannia glutinosa. Lineage (NCBI taxonomy): Eukaryota > Viridiplantae > Streptophyta > Magnoliopsida > Lamiales > Orobanchaceae > Rehmannia > Rehmannia glutinosa. Next base: position 112,094 of record JABTTQ020002059.1, on the reverse strand, counting down.
GTGTGAATCTCTGTAACTGTATCATGCGTGCATATATTCCATCAGGATGGTTTTTCAACAGATGGGAATGAGAACCTTGCTCTGCTACTTTCCCATCATCAAGAACCGCGATAACGTGCGCGTTTCTGATCGTCGAAAGTCTATGCGCGACCAAAATCGTCGTTTTTCCAGCGCAAGAGCGGTCGAGCGCTTCTTGTATGCAACGTTCCGACTCGGCGTCGAGCGCTGCGTGGCCTCGTCGAGCAGCATTATCTCGGCTTTCCTCAGAAAAGCTCGGGCGATGGCGATTCTCTGCTTTTGTCCTCCGGATAATTGGACCCCTCTCTCCCCAACGTACGTTTTGTATCCGTCGGGCAAGGAGGATATGAATATATGGGCGTTTGCCAAGTTTGCTGCTTCGATTATCTGAGATTCAGTGACAGACGATTCGTGCCCGTACGCGATGTTTTCGTAGATTGTCGTGGCGAAAAGGCACGGTTCCTGTGGGACCACGGCGATGTGGCGTCTCAACGACTTTAGATTGTATTTCCGGATATCCTTCCCGTCGACGATCACGCGTCCCGACGACGGTTCGTAGAATCTCTGTATGAGCGATATAACCGAACTCTTGCCGCATCCACTAGGTCCCACGAGCGCGAGCGTTTTTCCCGCCCGAGCACGGAGATTCAAATCACGGAAGATCGACACGTCGGGCCTCGAGGGGTACGAGAAGTCCACATGCTTGAATTCCACTTCGCCACGGAAACGGTCCGGGACGGCCGTCGCGTCCGGATCATCCGGCTCGACTTGGTCCTACGATCAAGAAGCGCGAACACGGACCGCATCGCGCGTCCGCCTTTGATGAAATCAGGCGCGAGGGTGAGCGTTTTCGGCCGCACCATTGGCCGAGACCATAAGTACCATGAAAACACGGATCGTCTTGGAAAAATCGGAGATACCGTGCTTGACGAGCCACGAGGCGTACCAAAGACCTAACGCGCACGAAGCGTGAGCGCGAACTGCGCTATACCGTATCCGCTCCCGGCTATCTGTCCCTTCCAGAAGCATCGGCGCAACGGCGGCTGAAGGCTGGAGATGAAAAGGCCAACAATTTTGGACTCAGAGTTGAAAGCTGCAACAGTTCTTACATTGGCAACAGCTTCCCCTGCTAACTGTGTGGCCTTGGCATGTGCAGCTTCTAAGTCTCCTGAGAAGCCACTCATAAACATTTTCTGTTGAAAATTACATTTTTATCAGTTAATAGTTTGAAGCTTAAAGAATTACAAAAAGTACTAATTGCCAAAAAAAAAAAAAAAAACCGGCTAACTTTCAAAATTACAAAAAATACCGCCGATGTTTTATTTTGTCTAATATATAACACCCCTTTATCCCCCTTAATATTTATAAAATCACCGTAGTTTACTCCTTAATTTTAACATTGAATGAAACATTAGGGGTACTTTTTGTAATTTTAAAAGTTAGTTGGACTTTTTTTGTAATTAGGTCAAATCTCGGGGTACTTTTTATAATTATCCCTTAAACAAAAGCAACATCATAAATATGGTGATATTCAACCCAACAGGTAAGTGAACTGGTAAAATATCCTAGACATTTTAAAAGGAATAATTACAAAACTATCCTAAGGTTTAACCTAATTACAAAAGAATCCAGTTATCTTTTAGAATTACAAATGCTCCTTGAGGTTTTCGTTTGATTTTACAAATTATTCCTTCAATAGGTGCATTATATAAAATAGAAACACTTGTTGAGACTATTTTGTAATTATGAAAGATAACTGGGTTTTTTTTTGTAATTAGGCTAAACTTCAGTTACTCATTGTAATTTATCCTTTTTTAAAAAGGGAATTATAAAAATTACCCCTGAGGTTTGGGATAGTTACAAAAAAACCTACACAAGTTCAAAGATACAAAAAGGCCCGTGAGCTTTGATTTTGTTTTAAATAGCGTGTGTTTGAAATGTTTTTGCTTCTTTATGTGTAATGCAGAACCAAACCTCAAGCAGACTTTTGTAATTTTCTAAGGGATAATTACAAAAACCTCCTTAAGGTTCAGGCTAATAAAAAAAAACCCTGATATTTCTAGAAATATTAGGGTTATCCCCTAAAATTTAAGACATAATCAAACCTGAAGGAGCTTTTTGTAATTTTGAAACATCTCTGGGTTTTCTTGTAATTAGCACAAACCTCAAGGGGTCTTTTGTAATTATCCCATTTTCTAATATCTCTGGGTTTTTTTGTTATTAGCTCAAACCTCGGGTAGTTTTTGTAATTATCCGTTTTTCTAAGTTTGTTTTCGAACACGAACCTGTAAGACGGTAGCCGCGACGACAACAGGAAAGACAGCAATCAGCACGAGGGCGAGCGCCATTGCAACACAAATCCAGCAGTACAAGCCACCAGCATAAGAGCAGAGTTCTGCATTATCACAGAAATCCTGTCCCCAATCGCCGACCGTACATTATTCGCGTCGAGCGCCAGACGCGCCGCGACTCGCGAGCTCTCATTCTCCTCCCGATCGAACCACGCCATTTCGTTCTTTAGCACGGCCGCCAGCATTTTCTCCCTAACGCGTTTCGTCAGGTTCTCTCCGACCACGTCCCAGAAGAAATGCTGCATCGTGTTGAAAATGAGCGCGGCGGATGAGACGCCGATTAGAAGGTAGCAGTATTTCGCGATTTGTTTGATCATGTACGCGTGGTCGGGATTGTAGTAGACGCTGAGGACGGCGCTCAGGACGTATGCGAAGAACGCGCTGAGAGAGCCGCAGATTATGGAGCCGATGGAGCCAAACAAGGCGTAAGTCCATTCGGGAGAATTCATTTTCGCGAGGCGCAGGAAAGAGCTGGCTTGCTCTTTAAACGCGAGCTTTTCGTGGCGATAGTTGGGATACGTGGTGTCGATCGAGAGGCTGAAGTCCGAGGTGGAGAAATCGGACAATCTTCGCGAGTATGGCGATCGGCCGTCTGAAGAGTTTCGGGTGATTATCGGTGAGCTTACGGAGTTTCTTGCACTCGAAGGCCTGAAAACAAAGAACATCATCAGGAAATTAGTCTTTAACTCACTACAAAAATGATTGTCACTAAAATTTTACAGTTACCTACAAATTACCGACATAATCAAAATTATTGTTTTCCCATAAACTTTATCGATCAATTATCAACAAATCACCAACAATTACTAAATTTGCCGACACAAATATTGTAGGTATTTATCAACAACTTTAGATTTTATCGTCAAATAATTTATCTACAATTTTGGTTTGTCGAAATTATGTCGCATTTTTAGTTCCGGTAGAATTTTTAATTCCTACCTACAGAATTTAGGTTAAACTAGTTTTGTTTTTAGTGTATATTGAATAACACTTAAGGCAATATTTTTGAGGGATGATTACAAATTTACCATTGAGGTTCGCCATAATTATGAAAAAACCCAATTATCTTTCAAAATTACAAATACCTCCTCGAGTTTTGTAATTTCTCAACAAATAACCCCTCTATCGAGGTAACAATTTGTAAAACAGAAACAATAATCCAGAGGTATCTGTAATTTGAAAGCCATCATAGTTTTTTTTTGTAATTAAACTAAACCTCAAGGGTATCTTTAGTAATTAACCATATTTTAACATAGATTTTCAAGAGGTATAAATAATAACCTTGCACTACTCTTTCTGGCATTGCTAAGAGCAGCTTCATGAGCAGCTTCTTGCATTCTGATGAGCTTAGCATATACACCATTTTCTCCTTTAGCAATCAGCTCATCGTGTGTGCCCGATTTGGCGCTGCCTTGCTGCAGCACGCCACGAGATCAGCTTTTCGGATTGTGGAGAGACGATGGGCGATCACGAGTGTCGTCGCCCGATCATGAAACGGTCTAGCGCTTCTTGTACGAGCTTTTCGGATTCGAATCCAATGCACTTGTTGCTTCATCCAGGAGAAGAATGGCTGGATTTTTTAGCATTGCTCTGGCAATAGCAATTCTCTGCTTTTGTCCGCCGGAGAGTTGCAATCCCCTCTCCAACCTTCCATTGTCAAAATTATAATTTAATGCAGAAAAATAAAAAACACGAAATCATAAGCAACTTAATCAGTTATTCATGAATTAAATATAGGAGTGTTTGCAAAAACACCCATAAGGTTTGGGCTAATTACAAAAACCCAGAGTTCTTTGAAAATTACAAAAATCCCTTGAGGTTTGATTTCGTCTTACATTTTTCCCGGTGATTTCGAAAATATTTCAAAAAAACCCTGACCCCCTTAAATTTAAGACAAAACGAAACCTGAAGGGGTTTTTGTAATTTTGAAACATGTCTAGTTTTTTGTAATTAACCCAAACCTCAGGGGTGTTTTTGTAATTATCTCTTATAAGGAGTGTTTGCAAAAACTTCTAATTTTAGAAGAAGCGATTTAATGTATCGGAAGCAAAAGTAGTTGAAGATCATAAGTTGGTAGTGCTTGCAAATAGAATCGAGTTGACAATCGGAAGTTGAGAGCGTTTGGTGAAAAAATTGTAAAAGTACTTATTTGTTTGTAAAAGTCAACTGAAACTTAAATCAAAAATCTAAAGCATTCCAATCTTTCTATTTTTGTTTTCTGATTAGATTCTCGATTAAACGAGGCAAAAGTTGGCATTTGCAAACACTGAAAACCGTTTTTTTTTTATAGCCAAAACCTGATAAACACATTTAGTCCACGATTAACATTACTAAATTCATATTATAATAAGAGATTTGGCAATTTTATTTTGTATCAGGCTTTCTGGAGCGGTTACTAATTTACTATTACGAAATTTATATTCATGCACTTGGCCATATGTGGAATTGTTATTTTTAGGGATAATTACAAAAAGTACTCCAAAGGTTTAGATGAATTACGAAAAAAACCCTGTTATCATCTGAAATTTCAAATACTCATTTAACATTTGTTTCTATTTTACAAATTAGACTCTCATAATGGGTATTTGTTAGATAAATACAAACTTCAAGGGCTATTTTAACACATTAGGGGTATTTGTAATTTTAAAGATAATTAGAGTTTTTTGTAATTATATTAAACCGAGAGATAGTTTTTGTAGTTATCCCTTATTTCTAATCAAAATTACAATTTCAAACAACCCGTACAAGCCCCCGTGACCCTTGACCAATTATTAATATTTTTTATGGACATCAATTTTAAAATATATATATATATATATATATAATATGTACATACTCTTGTCTTATGCTACTATTATTTTCCCTTTCTGAATTTCACTTATGATCCATCCCCACAACGTGAGAAAATTTTCTTGTTTTTAACCAAACTTGCACATGCAATGTTCATTGAAACCCATGTTACCTTTTATTTAAATGAATGGCCAAACATTTCCCACAATTCAATTTTGACTTTCATAAAAAATGTTAGGTAATTTGTTTGTTGACCAAATAACCCCCATTAAATAAAATATTATAATAAAAAAATCACATCACCCAAAAACCCCACTAAAAAATTAAAAAATACTTGACCATATTCACTTCACAGACAAATCTTGACCAGAAAACACATAAAAGTGTGAGGTGGCATGCCCAATGCTTCAGGGCATCCTCTTTTGTTAGCAATAAATGTATAGTTTTTGTCTAGTGCCTTGACAATTGTCTTGATACGTGAATTACATTATTTACATGTCCATACATGAAGGATAACTAAGATAATTACAAACCTACCCCTAAGGTTTAGCTTAATTGCTAAAAATCCAATTATCTTTTAAATTTACTAATATATATCCCCTTGAGATTTGTATTTTTTAACATTGAAGCCCTCTATATATTGAGTGTGCAATTTGTAAAATATAAATCGGAGCTGTATTTGTAATTTTGAAAGATAGATGAGTTTTCTGAAATTAGAGGATAATTTTTGTATTTAACTCTAATAATTATTAGATTGACTAAGTATGGGGCTCAAATAGTATCTGCAGAAATCCCGGCTCGATTAACTCGAGTACTCATGTTGGATGGATGACATGTGTCTATACGATAAACCTATGATGTTGATTGTTTCAATGCAAAGATACTAGTTTACTAGTTGTTCGTCCGAATATTGGAATAAGAAAATGAAATAGGAAATCTAATCCGAAGGAAAGGGTTGGCAACTAAAATGTTAGATTTCTATCTAATCAAACAAAGAAGGGAATCGTGGGACCAAACAAGGTTGTCTAGTTAATACATTAGATGCAGAAAATATAAGGGATAATTACAAAAATTACCCCTGGAGTTTGGGCTAATTACAAAAACACCCAGAGATGTGCTAAGTACAAAAAATCAATTCTTTATTAAATGCAATGGGGTAATCGCAATAAGTGTGTGTGAAATATTTTGCTTATAAAGGGGTAAAGTGTAATATAAAATCAAACTTTATGGGATTTTTGGTAAATTTCAAAAATTTATGGATTTTTTTGTAATTAACCCAAACCTCAGGTAGTTTTTGCAATTATGCCAAAAAATATTTATTGCGTGTGCAAAGTTTTAGTTACTGGAAGTTACTGGAAATTGAATGTCATGCTAACCTGAGTATCATATCCATCAGGAAGCTTGACGATAAATGAATGCGCATTAGCGACTCTTGAAGCCTCTTCAATTTCAATTAAAGTCGCATCAGGCCTACCCAACAGTATGTTTTCTTTGATGGTGGTGGCAAAAAGTGCTGGCTCTTGGCTCACCAGCCCAATTTGTTGTCTCAGCCATTTCAGCTTTAATGTCTTTATGTCATGCCCATCTAACAAAACTTGTCCTGTTCAATTGCAACTATTTAATAACAGACATTTTTATTACCAAAAAACTAGGGGTGGCAATCCCTAACACGACACGAACCGAACCTGAAGTTACTGAGAGAAACGTGGGAAACACAAATACGAACACGACTAACACGAATCTGACACGATGTTACTGATTTGTCTTAAAACATAATATCTTAAATTTTAGGGATGATTACAGAAACACACCAAAGGTTTGGGCTAATTACAAAAAAAATCCAGAGATGTTTCAAAATTATAAAAAGCTCCCTCAGATTTGATTTTGTCTTAAATTTAAGGGTTAACTGTAAGGGCAGTTTTTCAAATGTTTTTACTTATAAGGGGAAGATGTAAGCAGAATCAAACCTTAAGTGTTTTTTTGTACTTTTTAAAAATATTTGGGTTTTTTTGTAATTAGCCCAAACCTCAGGGGGTTTTATGTAATAATTAAATTACAGTAACTAGCACATGCAATAAATTTGTTGATTTCTAATAAGATAAAAGGTGTAATTAACAAAACTACCCTTTAACTTCAAGTTTATTACAAAATAAACCATTTATCTTTGGAAATTACAAATATCCCTTTAAATTTTGTTTCTATTTTATAAATGGGATAATAACATAGGGGTAATTACAAAGAAAAAAACCCAAAGAAGTTTCAAAATTCCAAAAACTACTGATTTTGTCTTAATTTGAAGGAGCCAACAATAATATTTCTATAAATGCAGGGGTGCTTTTGAAAAATAAGTAGCATTTGAGATTATAGATTCACCTGAAGCTGGATCATAAAATCTCTCAATGAGGGATACAACCGTGCTTTTCCCTGAGCCGCTACTACCAACTAGGGCTATTGTTTTTCCGGCCGGAACAATAAGAGAGAAATTGTTAAGCACTTTCGATTTTCCGGCCTTGAAGGGTATGAAAAATCCACATTTTTTAGCTCCAATTGCCCGGTTATCGAATCGAACTCCAAACCCGATTCGTTGTTTCGTTCGACGCCCGGTTTGTGATCGATTATCCGGAAAATTTTAGCAGCTGCTACACGTGCCTTGGCAAATGCAGCCATACTTGGAGCAGACTGTCCCAAAGCCCTATGTGTATAGCAAATTTATTAAGTCAAGATTTATCAATAAAAGATCAAATCTTGAAGATCATCAAAATGGATTAGAACAGGTCTCTTGGAGGACGGTCGCACATTGCAACGGATTTATACTTTAGTGTAAAAAATGATACTTTGACCGAAAATTAAGTGTATTCACACATTATACCACTTTTTACATTAAAAGTAGGGATAATTAAAAAACCTCCCTCAGGTTTGGGCTAATTAGAAAAAACTCCAGAGATTTTTCAAAATTACAAAACACCCCTTGAGGTTGACTCTGTCTTAGATTTTTCCCCTTCATAAACAAAATACATTTCAAAGACCCTCGTGATAGTTATATAAATATTACAATTACCCCCTTAAATTTAAGATGAAAGCAAACTTGAGGGGCTTTTTGTAATTTTGAAACATCTTCGGAGTTTTTGTAATTAGCCCAAACCTCAGGGGTTTATTGTAATTATCCCTTAAAAGTATTACTTTTTACACTAAAAAGTATCATCTCAAGCACCGTTTAACCGTCTTACACAAGGTTTTGTCAGTAGATCAATGTAATTAACTTACAGCCCACCAATCATAACTGCAAACATTGTTGCTATTGCCAGTCCACCATTGGTAAAATGATGCCTAACCAAATATCCACCATACCAGAGCAAAAGAGCATAGCAGCAAAACACAGTAAAATAAGTAGCTCCCAATCCCATTCCTTTCGAAAATCCGATCCGATAACCGATCCTCTGCGAAACTTTCAGGGCCGCAGAGTAAGCCTGTAATGCTCTTGATTCACCGACGAATGCCAAAACTGTCCGGATTTGGACAATCGTCTGCGATTCAAATTAAATTCGATCGATTCATTTACACCCTTATGGAGAAACAGAACATTATATAGTATTATTATGACTCAATATTTTGTTACCTGTTCCGCGATATTTCCTGCTTGTGCCAGAGCTTCTTGGCTTTTGCCAGAGAGCTTGGCTAATGTGATGGTGTGGATTGCTCAATTATAGCTATGAGTGGAACTACAGCAAGAGTGACAAGAGCAAGTTGCCAAACTGCAGTAAATCCCACCACAAATCCAGACACAAATGTTGCCATGTAATGCAAGAAATTTCCCAACTGCCAAACACACACACACACACAAAAAAAAAAAAAAAAAAAAACAGGCCTAGTCAGAAACATAAATCACAAATTTTAATAATTATATGGAATAATTACAGAAAATCCCTGAGGTTCAGACTAATTGTAAAAAAAACCCAGAGATATTTCAAAATTACAAAAAAAAATCCATTTAGGTTTGATTCCATCTTACATTTTTCCCATTCATAAGCAAAAAAATATCAAAAACCCATGATATTTATGAAAATACTACAGTTACCCCCTTAAATTTAACACATAATCATACTTTATGGGGTTATTTGTAATTTTGAAACATCTCTGGATTTTTTTGTTAGCCCAAATCTCAGGGTGTTTTTGTAATTATCCCTTTTAATAATTATATGGGGTAATTACAGAAAACCCCTGTTCAGACTAATTACAAAAAAAAAGAGATATTTTCAAAATTAAAAAAATCCATTGAGGTTTGTTCCGATTAAATTTCTCCCTTAATAAGCAAAAAAATATTTCAAAAAAACCCATAATATTTCAAAATATTACAATTACTCCCTTAAATTTAAGGCAAAATCAAACGTGAGGGAGCTTTCTGTAATATTGAAAAATCTCTGGGTTTTTTTTGTAATTAGCCCAAACCTGATGGGGTCTTTTGTAATTATCCCTAGTTATATACTAAGCAAAAAAAAAAATTATTGAGTTTTCTTACAACCTTTTCACTAATGGCATCTTGAACCATAACTGCATCAGTGTTAATGGCAAAAACTACATCTGATGTTCGAACCTCTGTATCAAAAATTCAATATCTTGATTCAAAGCAGCTTCTAAATATTTAATCCTCATTTTTGTTGATTGTCTCTCTCCAGTCCACATCCAACATGATATCTCTGCAAAAAGAAAAAAAAATCCTAATTTAAATCAAAATAAATGCTAAAATGATTAAAGATTCAATTTTTTTTTTTTTTTTGCAAAATTTTACCTGCCCATGAAGATGCCCATATAGCAGCTCCAACTACAAGAAAGTAAAACGCGTACTGCAAATAACCCATTAACCAAAAAATGAAATAATGTAAAAAATTGGGGCAAAAAAACTATATTTCAGGCTTATTATTTTTCAGGAATTTACCTTTAAAACTTCTTGTGTCATTTTATCAACATTATTGGCATTAGACCCAAAAGAATTAACAAGATCAGCAAAAAATCTAAGGAACAGAGGCAATGAGCTGCCATGAACAATGGCGCCAAATGTACCAATAATCATTAGAAAATAATCAAGCCCATCTGCGAACCGGAACAGCTCACGAAAATCGACCGACGGCGGTGAACCGGCCGGTTTGTCCGGTTCGCCACCGCCGTCTTTGGTTGAAACCTCCTTTGCCGCCGGTTTTTCACCTCTTTTCTCCCCTGAATCTTCGGCTGTATTTGAAGTAGCAGATATTAACGTTGTATTGTTGGTGTTAATGTTGTTTTGAGATGAGACAACAAGTTCAAGGTCTTGAAGTTCGGATAATTTCCATTGCTCTATCGATTTTATCTCCTCGCAATCTTTTTCTGTCATTTTTTTTTTTTTTGGCAATCACAAAAAAGAAAAGGAAAAAAAAATAAAATCAACCCACCATTTTTTTTCTCTCTCTTGATTTTTTCAGACTCATTTCTTCTTCAATGGCTGAAATGTCCACACTTTCTTGTCTCTCTCTGTTTTTTAGTAGATTGGAAACAAAACAAAACTGCTTTGTGCTTTCTTGATTATTTTCTTGTTTTCTTTATGGTCTGTGTTTTTTTTTTTTTTACTGTTGGGGGTGGTAGCTTTAACTGTAGCTGTGAAAAAAGGTAAAAATGTTGTGTTTGTAAAAATAACAGCAAAAAAGATATCTTGGGACATAAAATTGACGGATGATGGGAGCATGAGGGAAGCAAAAGGCTTCACTGTGAGATAAAAGAGAAAACTGGCGCCCGACAAGGAATACTATGTAAACTTCAGATTGGGTTTTTGACCACAAACAAGAAAAAAAAAAATTACATGTACGAAGGATGACGAGAGTAAGGCTGCGATTGGATGTGGCGATAATCCATTTTTGTTAAATTAGAATTTTTTTTTTACCAAACATACGATTGTTTATGAAAATTTTCTGAAAATATACTATTATCTTACTTTCACTTTTTCTCACTTTTCTTTCACCAATCACATCTACACATTTTTCAACAAAAACTAATAATTATTACACATTATCCCATAAATTTCACTATTTATTCACTCACACATTTATAACTACCAATCACATCCAATCATTATTTTACTATTTTCACATCAAATCAACTTTCATCATTACTTTTTCATTTCACATTAAATCACAACTCACAAAATTCACTTTTTTTCTCACAAAACCTTTTTCACTATTATTCTCTAGCAAAATGAAAATTTTAAAAATGAAAGTATATCCAATCGCACCCTAAAAATTTATCTGAAGTCAAATAAATTTTACCTTTTGGTTGATAGGTTGTTAATAAATAATGGCATACTGAGTTTGATGACTTGTTCTTTCCGGGGCATGGTTTATTCAATTTTACTAATACTTATTCTCCTCGTCGAAATGGTAATGGATTGAGTCGTGCTAATCCATTAGGCTTTAGTGCAATTTTGGGTTGGATAGAGCCGCCCGATTTTAGTTGGGCCACGAAATTATTTAGCCGTCCATGAATACATTCTATGTAGGAAAATCGGGCCATCCCCAAAAGGTTGGGCTAGCCCGACCAGTTAGGTCATTTGGGTCGGACTAAATAGGCCCGACTTTTCCAAGTCTAAAAACGTAGTCCAACTCGGTTTAAACATCGGCCAAGATTTTGCCACCTCTACTTCTAAGACTGTTTATCCAATCGAAATTTATTTGTTTTGGCTTATGAGAGTTTGGGTTTTATTCGTTGTATCCGCAGATTTGATGAGAATATGGATTATTGGCCCTTCTCATTAGTAGTGCAAAGATTCACTACATAAAGATTTCTTGTCATTTGAGTTGGTTTTATGACTTTCAATGCTCGACCATATTTCTTTTTTATCCCTCCATTTTCATCAGTTTTCTGTTTAATTGGAAGAGCGTTTTTATATTAAAGAATATAAGTGTATTGTGTTCTTATGTTGTAATTTTTCTACATTTTATTGAATACAACTTCTTATTTGTCAAAATAAAAATTGAAAGATACATAGAGCAAATTCTATGTTTTCTTAAATATTTTTACTGTCTAAATGACTATAAACGTGCAATTTTTATGACTTGATACCATGCAATTAGCATGTATATATATATGTGTGTGTGAGTAGGTTATTTTGATAATCCAATTAAAACTAAATTATTTGATATTGTAAATTATTTCACCTTTATGTGAACAAAGTTATTAAAATGTTACAATTTTGACTTTGGGACCATTGGCAATAATTTTTATATTGTGAAGATTGGCTTCTTGTAGAAGTAAAACTTGTGGGGACTCCCAAATTTGCCATGACTCCCAAATTTTTGACATTTAACATTGATAAATATTAAAAAAATGATAAATATCAAACTAAGATTCCACAAGTTGGAACATTTTAGTTCCACCACAATCATTACAGTTATCAAACATTGTTTTTTAGTAGTCTAAAAAGTATTAGCATGTATTAGTATTACTATTGTCACTGAGGGGGTAAAATCGACTTTTCATTTTTGTCACTTTATTACACTATTTAATTTTAAAATTAATTAAATATTTACCCCTAATTATTACTTATTGGGTCGAAATATTGGTCATAAGGTCCAAATATTTACTAGGAGCCGTGAGAGTCACGACAAGTACAAATAGTCTATCTTATCTCATTTATAAGTAAGCTAAAGTTAATCACAAATTCACAATAAATTACAATTCTATTACTTAAGTTTCTTTACGCTTTAGCTTATCTTCTTATCATATTTTAACTTAAGCATCGAAGAGATACTTCTGGGTCAACCTCGGGGCTCTATTAACCTTGTTGATTTGTGTTGCTGTTGCACTGATCTCTCCACAAGATTATCCTTTTTATCGAAGTTACCTTAATTCTTGGATTTGGACTATTAGACAATTGAACTAATTATTCTTACTGGAGTGATTTACACTTTTTGGTAGCATGAGTCAATATTTTTTTATTATTATAATTTACATATATATATATATATATTATTAAAATTTGTTCCGTTGAGTGAAACTTTTTACATTTATCATGTTATTATGAAAATCGATAATTAATAAATGTTTAAAAATCTCCAATCAAACATTTTACTAGAACAAACAAATACTCATAATTCTTTGTGGTATTTTAGTCTCATGACCTTATAATAAAGAGTCCAACATTTTAGTACAATACTACAAGAAAGTGGAAAAATACATGTAATTCCTCAAAGTTAAAATTCCACTAAATATTGTGACAGAGAGAATAAAAACAACTAAGATCCAATCAATTGTCCACTAAAAACTTTGTCCACAAAAACCCTTCATCTTTAAGCTATAATTTGTCAGGTACCACACCACATATTTCCACCAAAATATATAAAATCTATTTATCATCTCACTTAAAAAGTTTAGAGCAAGTACAACACTGCACCTGGATAAATCAATAATTCCTGCCAGAAAATCATAGCCAAATCTGTAGATTCCTCTCATCAAATCACTTCTTTAAAAGACAACCAATTCGAACTAATTTGCCTCCATAATTTAACAAGATTAGTGAAAATTTACTATGCTATAATTTTTTTTTTAAATTACCGAACTAAAAATGGGGTTAGTCGATGCTAACCACTTGGGTAGGTACCTAAAAATGATTTTATGAATGTCAAATCTAATGACTACAATAAAATTCCAATTTATACCGATGAAATATCGACAAAAATAATTTTTCCATTAAATTTTACAAGAACAAATGAATACCTACTAAATAAAAAAATGTATTTTTCCCCAAACTATATCGACCAATTACCAACAATTTACCTACAATTTTTAAATTTATCAATGAAATTATTGTAGGTATTTTACCAGCAATACTTTTAGATTCTGAGAGTAAATACTTACATACAATGTTTTTACCTATAACGATTTTATTTATATTTTATAATTATCTTAATATTTACCTACATATTCTTTTGTAGGTAAATTAATTGATTTATTTCTTGTAGTGAATAAACATATTAATTATAAAATTCATATTGTAACTGTAATATTGTATTAAAATTAATATACTGGATATAATTAACATGAATCCAGGTAAATTTGATTAGAAATATAGGTGTCACGCAGTGTGATCAGTTGCTTTAATCAGGCTTTTTAGATTATTGTAAAGGAAAAAAAATGAATAAATCAGCTGTTTTCAGGGTAAAGAATGTAAAAGTAAACTTGGATATGATTTGTCAGCATTGTTTCGAGCAAATTGCAATTATAAATTTACCAGGTAAGATATAATTTTGCTTTGGTAAATGAAAACGGTATCAGCTTTTTTCAGTATACAGGTCTATTTACCACTTTTACAAAAATTATATAAAATTATGCGCAACTAAAAAAAAAAAAAAAAAAGGAATTTCCGAAAACGTTGTTAAATTAGGGTTTATAAGAAAATTGATTGGGATTATGTTGGGGACAAAAATATATTTTATTATTATTATATTAATTTAATTATATATCTATTTAATTTCATTAATTACCCATTAATTGTTGAGTTATAGATGGAATAATCGGTCCACGAGGTCGAGATTGGATCCACACGTCGTTTTCTCCTATGCGGCCCTATGAGGCCACTACCCAGATACATAAAGGTCTATCTATCTCATTTCTAAATTAATTCACAGTATACGCATTCGGTATTCACTTTGCTGTCTAATATTTTCTCCCGTTCACCTTGCTGACTTGAGCGCCGGAGGGATCTCCCTAGGACAACCACAAGACTAACTCATCTAGAGCTTTATCATATACCTTGACTTGTAGTAATCTGCCGTAAAAAGCAGCATCATATTCTATTCAATTTCATAATAATTAATTTTCATATATGGACAGGTTTTTCAAATTTTCAAATGGTTTTATCATTTATTTACTTACATTTTTAGAAGAAAAAAAAATTATATGGTTAATTACAAAAAGTACCCTTGATGTTTGACCTAATTACAGAAAACCCCCCAGCTAACTTTCAAAAGTACAAAAATATCCCCGAGGTTTAATTTGTCTAACATTTAAACCCATCATAAACAAAAATATATTTCAAGAAGCCCCTTCATATTTATAAAAAATAATGAGTTTACCCCTTAATTTAACAATGAATCAAACCTCAGTGATACTTTCTGTAATTTAAAAAGTTAGCTGGGTTTTTTTGTAATTAGTTGAAACCTCAGGGGTACTTTTTGTAATTAACCAAAATTATACGGTTGAAATATTCACGTGGAGGTACATTAGAAAAATAAAAAGTGATGAGAAAATGGGGAGTTGATGGAAGTGTGGTGGTGGTGGTGCAGAAGGCTTTGATTACTTTTTTTTTTATTTCTGCAATTCCTTCACAGAAAAGGTAGCTTTTGCTTCCACATACCACGCGCATTTCTCTGTCTTCCTCACACAGGACTAGTCATTCTCATATCTTACTGCTCTCTGTTCATTATAAACAGAGAATATATATTTATATATATGTAATATTTAATTTAAATACCTATAATGATAGTGAGACCATATATCCTCATAAAATAACTATAAACCTAAATTTTAAATAGGTAAAATGAAAAACTAGTGGATCGAGTAGTGTATTAATTATTTCTTTAGCATAATCGTAACCAGAAAACGGTTTTTTTTGACAGACATAGCTGGACTGGTAAAGAAATGGAACAAATCTCGCTGGAGGTCATTAGCCTGAGTTTGATTTTTGGGGAATCATTTCTTTTGTTTAAACCAGTGGCATCGATGAGAGGTCAGAACTGCTACCTAGACATAGTAGAGTGCAAGCTTAAATGTACGTTGGGAATGTTCGGCCCGGGCCCAAAATTGTCGGGTCGATCCATGAAATCGGGTTGGGCCAACACGAAATTCAATCAGCTGCTAATTTCTTGGCCCAACCAACTCGGATTTTGGGTCGTTCGATACGTTCATTTTGGATATATATAAATGATTCCGCACTCGATTAATTTCTTTCTTTCTCGAATTATCATGGTAGATGCACAAGCGTGTTATTATGGATTTCTTGAATTAAAGCATGCCCTTTTGTGATTTCAATTTCTAACACAAATTAATCCCAAATCATAATCGGATCAATATATTGAGTAGAACTTTTTAGTTCGTAGACAAAACATTGAACAGATACTGTGTATAGACACCGTTCTATAACCCCGCCTATGGTTTCCAAATTATTACTATTATTTTCTTCTTGTTCTATGGATCCCGATGTGACATACTAATGCAGATTTGTAATTTCAAGTAAGTTAAGTTCTAATTTTGGAAACAAATAAATATTGATATGGAAAGTAATTTATGACTTCTTACTTCTCCAAGGGCCAAGGCTTTTGCTGCTTGCCATTGACATCACTTGTAAGTTGTAAAGACTTGCACGTATTAGAGATGGCGTGGGGAGGGAATTCCCCTTCCCCTGAGATCCGCCCAAACGGGGTGGGGATTCCCCGAAAATTTCTCCGTGGGGATGGGGACGGGATCATACTCCCCAATCCCCGCCCGATTTCATGAATCCGCTTATTATATATATAATATAATATTTATAATATAATATAAATATATACACATTAAATATTAAAAATAACAAAAAATTTAATTTATTTTATTAATGAGTAGTTTATTAGTTTTTATATAATTTATTAATATACAAAATGATTATTTTTATAAAAATTGAATTTTTGCAAAAAAAAAAAAAAAGAAATTAAAGCGAGGAGCGGGGAACCATGAGGGGCGGGATGGGGAAATTTTTCCCGATTGTCTCATGAGGGGCGGGGATGGGGATCGCTCCCGCCCCGCCCGCCTCGTTGACATCCCTAGCACATATGTAATTTACTTAGAACTATTTAATAAGTTTTGTGTCAAAAAAAAGAACTATTTAATAAGTGGGTCACATCATCATTTAAAAACTACAACTTAATTAGTCATTGACCAGTGGAGTAATCAATTCTTAGGCCATTTGTGTCATTGTGTGGTTACATTTACATTAGGGTAAATTTTAGATTAAGAGGATGTTTGGCTAGATTATAATGTTTGAGAGCTTATAAGCACTTTAAAAGTTTTTGGTAATTTTATTATTTTTTTCAAAAAAAAAAAATTAATCTAATAATTTTTCAAAATAAGATGTTAGGAGCTTATAAGTTGTTTTTAGAAGGAAAAAAAAAGTGGGGATCCCAATTTATATTCGATATAAGATCATATTTTAACAACCTAATTATAAAGTTGTCAGTACTAACATCTTATAAACTTCATCGTCTTATTTTATTCAAATACTTCGATAACTTATTTTTAAAATAAATATCAAAATAAGATTAACATCTTCTAATTTTTTAAAGTACCTTATGATGTATAAACTTATGAGATCTTTTAACTTAGCTTAGGCAAATACCCTATAAATTATGAGTAAAAAGAGGTCTATGTGGAGGATCACTATGTAAAAAGAGATCGATGGAATTAAAGAAGACAACTTTGTACGCTACCAAAAAAAATTCATTTACTTACGTAAAAATTGGTAGATATGTATTGAGATTACATTAAAGTGTAGGTAAAATTGTTGTAGATATTGAGGTAATTATTTACCAACAAAATCTAAAAATATTGGCAAATACATGCAGTAATTCTGCCGGTAAATTTAAAAACTATCGGTGATCTCAGGGACGAAGCCATGTAGGGGCTAAGGGGGGCACTGCCCCCTCCCCTCAAATTTCGAAAAAAAGTAGGGGTATTTTGGTCATTTCACTTTTTAATCTTAAAATAAATAAAAAGAAAGAAAAAATGGGGGAAAAAAGAGTCTTCAATTATATTGCATTCCTCTTTCCTATTTTCATTTGTGAATCTTGAAAAATATGAGTCCTGGTCATTTTTTCCTTTTCTGAAAATTTTGTACATTTTTTAAATCCCGCCATAAAACTTTAACTTGATTTTTGCATTATTTACTTGTGTCTCTATCTCTTTTTTTTGGTATATTGATGTAATTGTATTTTGTTATTATTATTAGTTGGCCCCCCTACCCGAAATTTAAAGCCGTTTTGGGTGATATGTTGGTAATTTATCGGTAGAAATTAGGAAAACTAATATCTTTTATTAGAATCAGAAATTTAGTGACATCGTCATTTCTCGTCATTAAACTAGAATTTACTTGTAGTGGTATACTTGAATTGTGAAAAATAAATTTGCAGTTTTGTTCATATATATTAACATATAGTACATGGTAGTAATAGACATTGTCAATGGTACAAAATGTAGATGAGGTTGACCTAGAAAGTTGAGGCTCAACTATAATTTATAAGATTTGGACACTAATCATATGGTGGGTGAAAAGGAAAAATTTAACAAATCACAATAATTACAGCCAATAAATTCTATGAAGTTAGGTGTAAAGGAAATGGTGTCAGTTACCCAACTTGTACCAAAATTCACTGGTTTACACTTAATCATCATTTATAATTAAAATTAGTTGCTAATCATCTTAATTAAGTTTTTTGGGGATGGATGAAACATCTTTTGTAGGAGTCAAAAAAGTTGCTCCTCTCTTTCTTTCCTGTCTCTCTCATTGAGAGGTAATTATTAGGGTTATTAAAAGTAGTACCATATTCTCACTCCCAATGTAGAGGGAAATTAATTTAAACCAAAAATATAAAATAATTAACTCCTAAAATTCACTTCTCCAAAGAGGTGCATGTGATGTTCATTATGCTCACCTATTGTCTTGCTTGTGGTCAAGTGTGTTTTATTTAATGTGCTAATTAGAGATTTAATCTTCATTTAAATATTAATAATATTTAATTCAAGTTACAAGTCACAACATGGTTGAGCAATAGCTACTATTTGTTACCCAATACTTATACTAACATCACATCCAGGAGTTTTACCCGAATCGAGTTGAGCCGAACAAAATTTTGTTTGAAGCTTGTTTGAATATTTATCGAGCTTCAATAATTATGTTTGAGTTTGGTTTAATTATTAATTGTACCGAGTTTTAGTCGAGTCGAACACGAATCGAGCTTCGAGTAGCTTGATATTTTTACACATATTATCGTATTTTTTTACTAATCGAAGTCGAGCTCTTACCAAAGCTTATATTTGATCGAAAATTGTGTTCGAATTGAATATCAAGCAGTTTGGTTAGATTTTCACCCCTAAATTCACATCATTATTTTTAACGTATTTTTTTTTTCTAAGATTAACAAATATTATAAGTATGCTCCACAAAATTTAAGAAAATAAGACCGATAACACCTGAAATATTTTTCTATCAATATGATTATACTTTAGACAAACTTCATATTCTTGAAAGGCAAAATAAATGCAATCAAGCTCCACCATTATAATACTCCGTACTCAGATTTTGGGATTTTAAACTTTAAACAAACTTGAGGACTGGTCAACAAATTGATACTAATAATAAATTATTGGAGCTCAATTTCAATTCATAAATTGCACATAAACATGCATCAATCTCTAATTTATATTAACGAAATACACTATTATATGAGTGCAAATACAATTATTAGAAAAAATTGTGATTAGTTGTACGAAGACATGTTTACTTTTTTCGAAAAAGTTAGCTGTTTTAATTTTATGTTTTTATTTTTTTTAAGAGCAAGTTTTAAAAATTGTTTGGTTATGACCAAGTAGTGCCAAGCTTGCTCAAAAGTCAAAACATGAACGAGTTATAGTTTAATTTCATTTGGGCCTACAAATTGTGTTTTACGTTTTGGAGTATATATTCTGGCCCAATCCCTTGTTATACAGATTTGTTTAATCAAAAATCTATTTAAATGTTGGGGTTAGTTTATAGTATCCAAGAGCAGGGTGTATATGAATCGAGTAAAATCAAATATAATATTGTTCGAATTGCTCAAACTGCTATCAACCTTCAAAACTTGTATTTGGATTTGTTATGGTTATTAGTCGAGTCGGATTTGAATGAACTTTAGTAGACAAATCAAACTTAAGTAGTTTGATACCTTTTTTAAGCAAAAGTGCACGTCCATATAAATGAAATAGAGAAAAAATGTTGATTACAAAGCCGGTAAGCTAGTCTATGAGTGAAACGTCGATAAAACGTAACCATATCCTTGTAAACTATATACAAGCCATTTATATAGTATCTCGATGTTTTTATACATGTTTTATTATATTTTTTACTAATCAAGGCGAGCTTGAACTGGTCTTTATACTTAATTGAACAAAAAAATGTGTTCAATTTTGGTTGGTTGTCCATTAATAATTGAACTCAAATATGTTTTTTGGAAACTAGATAGGCATTCTGTTTATGTATTTCCATTATTTTATAATTGAGACTTCATGTTTCCACATGACTAATTATTGGGGAAATAACTCTCGGCCCCTTAGGAACTGCCCCGAATAAACCGCGAGAATATATAGTGGCTCCCGTATTCTTAATATCCTCAATTATCATGCATAAAGAATCATCCTCAAGTGATTGATTCATATTTAACTCTTTTTCCTATTACTATGAATTCAATAGAATGTGCAATTGAATCATATGATATTTCAAAACTTTTCAATGTGTGTCTGCCAACTAGGGATAATCCTATCAAATTACTAGGAAATGTGTAAAGGGTGTCCTCAATGTAGCAAGCAAGCAAATTTTGTGTATCAAAACAATCCCTTGATTATTTTTTATTATTATTTTGTCCTTATTTGGAATTAAAGCCATATAGAGTTATAGACTCTTTCCTAGAGTAGTATTCCTTTATTTTCTAATAAATTAACACATTAATATAATTGGCCAAATAAATTTCGTGTGACACAGTTAAGCTATATACCAATAAATATACCTATAGGCTATAGCACCCAATAAAGTCAAGACATGGGATGGTGGCAAATATTTTTAGAAGATTTGAATTAATATCGAGCCTTCATTGGGTGGAGAAAAATAGTACGAGGAAATATAATTTATTATCCTTTACTTTTATTTATATTTTTTATGGGAATTTAAAAATAATAAATTGAGTTTGGTCTAATTATTAATCGAATCGAATATGAATCAATTTAAAGAGCCGATCTTTATATAAATGAGTATATATATTTACTAATTGATGAAGTTGATCATGCTAAGTTTTATATCTTATTGAACGAAAAAAACGTGTTTAACGTTTATTATTTAAGTTAACGAACGAAGCTCAATAAACTTTAATTTTGACGATCGATTTATACCGGATATCAAGTAAATTAGTATCTATTAACATATATGATCAAACAACCATTATATGCAAATTAGTACCACTTCATGAATTTAGCACATTAAAAATTGAATCACCTCCTACATAAGTTAATTAGAGAAATAATGCAAAATAATGTTCCAAATCCAGGTATCAGTAAGTTTCAAAGATCTCTTACTATTCAAAAGAGAAAAGGAAAGAAAATTGAAAAACTAAATAAGTGGGGGAATTTTGGGAAACACCGAATTTTCTGCTAAAAAAAGTCATTTTATGAAATTGATTCGCAATTTGTAGTGGGTCCCTTTTAAGAAGAATCAGAATAAGGTTTACACAACCAGGGGCCTTAGCACATTGGCCACCACGGAGGTCATATGTTCAAAACCCCATTCCATTAAAGAGTTCGATTCATGCATAGATCAACTATTATTAAATCTATTATTGGATTGAGGGTCAAATATAATTGTTTTCTTTATCTTGGTGGTTAACGATGAGGGCGGAGTAGCTGCTGTCTAAGACATAAAGACTGGAAGGTCAATTATAAAAAGAAATAAAATCGGTACTTTAATCAAACTAATCCTTTTTTTTTTTTTTTTTTTTTTGAGGGAATCAAACTAATCCTTTAAATAAGTGATTTGTGTTGTTTCTTTGGTTCCCCCTCTATATTGGGCCTTTAATCTTTCTAGTTAGAGCATTAATTGAAGGATTAAAATATGACCCAAATGGCAAAGCACATGTATTAGGCATCTTCTTCAACAAGCCACATGAATAGTGATTTTTCCACCATTAAAGTTCCATGCTCTAACAAATAGAAGTATTGATTTAAAGTAACAAATATTTCTTCAACTAATAATACTGATATTTTTGTATTGTTTAATACATCAACTTATTCAGCTACGATTAGATGGATGAAATATGTCGAGTCAAATAACTATAAGTCAAGTTTATTTGAATGTTGAATCGAACTTCAATAATTATATTTGAACTTGGTCTGTCTCATTGTCAATCGAATTAAAGTTGAATGACTTTAATTTATTTTGTGTGTCTGTGAGTGATGATTGATGAATGACATTAATTAAGTTTAAATCGAGCTGCATGTTTTTTTTATATATATTATTTTTATCCAATCAAGTTAAACTCAAACCAAAATTTAAATCTGACTGGATAAATAAATACTTTGATTTGTTCTGTTTAATGAACATATGTAGAACGAGACAATTAATCTTGAATCGAATATCAAACAGTTCAGTTGACATTGCTTTTAGCACTTAAACATAAACTTTTTATGAAATTCTAGCATAAAATAGACTTATGTTCACTGGCGGAGCTAGGGGGCCAACCTGGCCCCGACCGTCCCTTAAAACAATTAGTATGTAAATTATTTTAAGAATTTTTTTATTTAACATTTATATGTTTTTTTAATGTTTTATCTAATCCACCCCAATTTTGTTTATTGGCCCACCTCAATTTTTTTCTTGGTTACGTCATTGCTTACATTTCATCTTTTACTAATTACTCTCAATGCCATGTCCACACATGAAAAAAAAATACACTTAAATTGCTAACATTTTTTTTTAAAAAAAATGTATCAACAAGAGAACAAGGGATATATAGTTAGTTTTCAACAACACAATATTTATCAAATGTAGGTTGAGTTTGTATCCTTAACATATGGTAGTGGGAATGAGATATGCATCCCATATTAAATTTAATAAAAAGTTGAACTTTAGAGCCAAATGACAAAAAGAGTGTGTCATTTGTATTTGAGATTTAATGATGAATGGATAAATTAAAGTTTTTCATCTTTTTTCAAACTTTTTTTTCTTCCTTTTCCCATTGCATTAGTGGGAGTTGTTGGTATCCATGCGTGAAAAATGTTGTTAGGTTTGATCATTATGCATGTTCATTGAGTGTTTTTGTGACTACTTTTGGCCCATGCCCTTTTTGTCCTTTTAAATTTTTTACATTTTTGTATTTTATTTACTTAATATATATATTTTATAATCCTTTTAATGTTTTTTTAAATATATATTTATGGGCCACTTTGTTCCTTTTTTGTCAAAGCATCGGCAGGCCGGCTTTGATTGTACGGATCCTAAACTGGGCCAGTCTGATTTTTATTTTATGGATTAATGATTGTGTTAATTTATTGAATATCAAGTTTTTCCAAATTAAGTTTATATGCGTTTCAAAATAAAATAAAATAAAATGAATATCAAGTTTTAACAATTATATTTGAGTTCGGATTGGTTATTATTTGAGTCGACCCAACGAAGTTCAGTCATGTCAAATATGAATAGAGTTCTAGTAGCTTAATATATTTACTCTTATTTTATTATTCGTTCAAATGAGTTTCGATATCTTATCAAACGAAAAATATGATTTATTATTTAATGAATTGAATAGAGTTCTAGTAGCTTAATATATATACAAGAAAATTCAAATGATTTCCTTTTTTCACAGAAAAAAAATTGGATGAGAGAAACAACTAATATTGCGCACTCCATATTACTTAGCTTAGTCCTAGGTGGTGGGCAAAACCCAACCGAAACCGAAAAATCGGATCGATAAATTTGGCACAGATTGGTTCGATTTTTTGGTTAAATGGTTTGGTTCGGCTTTAAATATAATAAATGGAATTATTTTTCGGTTCGATTTTGGTCTAGAAAATATCGGTTTGCATCAAACTGAATATTTTTCATAGTTATTTTTATATTATTATTTCAATTTATTTTATTTTATTTCATTGTTAATTTGACAAATAAATATAATATATATTTTTAGCAAATAAAATAAAGTTCAAACCGAAAAGCCAAACCGAACCGATCTAGCGATGCGATTCGGTTTTGGTTATGAAAATAATACATTTTTGGTTTTTGAATTTTGCGGTTTTGTTCTGCACCAAACCAGTCGTTTGCTCGCCCCTACTTAGCCCACTCAAATAGTCAAAAACCTCGAGCCCAGGCTAATGACAACTATGTAAGCCCAACAACTAATCTGGCCTACACGGCTACACCACATTACTTGGGCCACTCAAACTACTAGTCCACTACTTCGTTGATGTACGTATACCAATTATGAAGTTCAGCCCAATTTGCCAAGCGTCTTATTTTTGAACTAAAAACTGGAGATCTGTTTGTTTCATTTCTGTAGACTGCAAATGCAAATATCATATTAGTTAAAAATGGTGTATTGGAAAATTTAATTTTAGAATTAGATGGCGTGGTTCGCTTTTTCTCGTTAATATAGAGAAATTAAACTAGGTTAACATTTTTATAAAAAGATTTATTTTATTTCTTTAACCAAATGAAATAAATTTATGATAAATTATGATTTTTTTTCCTCCTCCAGTTATAATAGTCCAAAGTAGTGCCAAGATTGCTCAAAATTTATACTTGAAATCCATTTGGGCCTAAATATTGTGTTTACACTTTGAAGCATATAGTACGGCCCAATCCCAAGTTTATAGTTTTGATCAAGACTTGTTTCCACTCCCAAGCAAAACGGACTGTCAAGGGCCTCAAGATAACAAGATTTTGGGTTCATGCTATGATATCCGCCATAATAAAAATAGAGGAAATACCACAAAATACCTTCATTTTTCAAAAAAAGACAAAAATATCACCCTATTCCAAATCTACCCGATCCGCTCCTTTTGTTCCCAAAGATACCCGCCCACTTTACGTTTCTATTCAGTTTTTTACCCCCTTCTTTCGTTTCATCACCTCCTTCTCCGCTGAGAATTTGTGTTTAATAACATGGTTGTGAACTTCATGCTGGAACTCCGCATCAAACGCTTTCAAATCGTCCCCGGCTACAACTTCCACGTGGCACTTGCAGTATTCGAGAACCTTCACCAGGATCTTCGACGTGACGTTGTGTATCGGGATAACGGTGTCGGCCACGAGATCGTCCTCGATCATGTGCTTAATACTGCGATTCGACGAATCAACCGCGTCCTCCACCTCAAACGCCTCGCCGTTGGAGCTCCTCGAACGATCATCTTTCTTTGCCGCAGATGACATCGATGAATTTTTGATTCAATGAATTTCAAAACCCTAACCTAATTGAAATCGAGGAGAAATAATGGGGAAACAGAAAATTCAATAATTGAGATTTGAGACTAGTTTTCTTGGATTTTAGGATTCGAAGTGAGGACGAAAATTTCCTTCAAATGATTTGGACTCGTGGTTTTTTTTTTTTTTTGTGTGTTGAATGCAAAGAATGATTTGTTGATTTTGTGTTGCTGATGCATGATTTTTCTGTGTTCTTTTATTATTTTGTGGTTTAAAGTTTTTCGTTTGTTTCGATGTTGTTTCAAAGTTGTTTCTTTTAAGTTTCTTTTGTTCTAATTTATGTATTTTCCATTTATTTTGTTTTTTTTATTGTTTTTGATTTGTTGTGTTATCTATCCTGATCATTGTGTATTTTTTTTTATTTCTTTTGTAGTGAATGTGAGATTTTTTTGTTGCTTGTTATGTCAAGCACTTTATTGTTGGGAAGGCTATGGACGTCGAAGCGTTCGAGACAGAGAATGAACAAGCAAGGCTCAGTCATCTGCTTCACAATCATGTTAAGTTGAAGTTTGCGAAAATGGTGATGACGATGACAACGACATTGAGATTCTACCTCCACTTCCTAATGATTTTAGATAATTGTTAAGTGTAATCGGTTGAAACATGTAAGAAACATAAATGAAACATTCAAGAAACAATTGTGAAACAGGGGATCATGTGATAAAAGTTTGTAGTAAATTGCTTTTAAATTTAGAGAAATATAGTGTAGTTTTTCCCCATATACTCTTCAACATTTTTTTTGTCATCCTTGTAAATGTTGATCTTTGCTTCATTTCGATGTCGTTCCGCATGTCTAATCTTAAACTAAAGATCTCACGTACTCTAGCAAAGTTGTTACTAGTAAGTCTTTCCCGCTACAGATTGATGCATTCAATAATTCTACGATGTTGGAAGTCAATACAAAATATTTTTTGGTCCGACAATGGAGTCATGTCCATTTCTCGTAGCCGATGATGGACAAGTAAACTCAAATTTTCTCGAATTGAATTTTTGTTCTAAGATCCCCTTAGTGTCTTGAATGTCTTTGTCCATTGGAATGAGTATTCCTGTTATCTCAAAGTTCTTGTACTCTCCATTTTCCCCATTGTCCATTGTGGTATACTACAATCGGGATTTGCTCCATTCAACTGTGGATTTCGATGAATAGTTGACTAAGTGAAACATAAACAAAACATAAATGAAACATGAATGAAACAATGTTTATGTACGCCAAGAAGAAGCGAAAACGAAACAATTGTGAAACATAAAAAAACATATGTGAAACAAGAAAGAAACATATGTGAAACAATCACGTAATGTCTTTTGCATTGAGTTTTTCCGTGATTGACACATTTTATTCTTAGATAATCACGAGAAGCAATGTTTGTAGGATTTTGGATCATAATTGAATTAAATAAGTATTTTGAAGCTCACAACTTCCAGGTTTTGGATATGCATGCAAAATTACTTGGTTCAATTCAATGTCAATCTCGTCAATACACATTGAATCCTAAATTTCAATCAGAAATCATGAAATATATCTAAATAAGGTATTCTCAGAACAAGATAAACAGATCGCGTTTTTTTACCTGTTTTGGTCTTCTTCTTCCTCGATATTGATCTCGAGTTGTGATCTCTAACAGTCCAGTTTTTTTTCCTTCGATCTGTGTTTCCTCGAATCTGTGCGTTTCCTCTGTTTTTCGTTAATATTTTGGGATTGTATTTTTGATCAGAGATCTTGCTGTGATCAGCACCGTGGTTCTTGGAGGGGAAATGATGCAATTCACCGAAGATGCTGAAGATTGGGTAGTTTTGTACGGAATCTGTTTGAGCTGGGTATATTTGGGAACAATTTGGCCAAATCGGGCATTTTTGTGAAACATCCGGGCCGGGTGGGCATTTTGCTGGTATTGGGCATCCAAAATCGGGTATTTGTGTCCTTTTCCCATAAAAATAAGTCAAGCCCATATGAAAAAATATCAACTTAGTCCATGACATGAGGCCCATTTAGTGTAGGAATTTTCAACGAAACTCTTTGTAAATATCTAAAGGGCCCATTTAATAGAGAATTCTAAAAGGCTTTGCAAAACTATTAGATCAAATAAATTCTGGCCATCCGTTAGAGAGTTGGAAAAGTATAAATAAGTAGGATATATCCATTTCTAATCCAATCAATCAAGAACTAAGTTTAGTTGTGAATGAGTGGGGGTATTTACACCCCTTTTTTCTTTAATGCGACCACCCTTTTTTAAGGGAGCCGCTATTAGCACCCCAAAATCTATCAATACACACTTTTTCTTAATATACCCCTATCCCATTTTTAAAAGTGATTTATTTAATTAATACACACCCAATATTTCTCTAATTTACCCTTTTTCCAATTAAACTATAAACCCCAATTCTTTTTCCCCAAAACATAAGCCCACTGCCCACCCAACATTATTAACACTTATAATACTACTTTTGACCTATTATAAACACGTAGAATAATAGCATTCCACTGTTTCGAATAAAATGTTGCTTGAATTAATATCACGATGAACAACTTTAGGTTCAAGACCCTCGTGCAGATAGGTTAACCTGAGAATCATCAAGTTACAAAAACCAAAAAGTTTAATAGAATAGAGATTTACAAAAACCAAAAGGTTTAATCAAATAGAAATTCACAAGTAGTTTAATTTTGCATTTTACCCTTTCCGGTTTCAAGCATGATGTTCTAAGTTTCCGTTGTTTACATAGTTATACACGAGCATCCAGAAATTCGAAATATACCTATGAGTGTATTTAGAAACTTGAATAAAATGAATTACAGAGTCTAAGTTATGAGTGTCCCAACGAGATATAATTATCATTGCATTTACTGTAATGAGATAGCGAAATGTGAAAAATGGAAAATAAGCAATTAACGTATCTGAGAATAAATCATGCAGAACTATTTTTCTCCACAGGAAAAGATTATAAGATTTAAATAAGATAGGGGTGTATTTAGATATTTGATGGGTGTATTTAGAAACTTGATAGGGTACTAAGTGCATTTTAGTCTTTTCATATGATGATATTTTTATAATTAAAATGAGAGGGTGCATTGATAGGTTTCGGGGTGTTAATAGCGCTACCATTTTTTTAATCCAATTCTACCCCTTCCACCAAAAAATCCTATTTTTCTCAAATCAGCCCGAGAGAATCACTTTTACATTGAAGAGCATTTTCAAATTAAAGAGTAATATTTTGACATCATCCAAAACACTCTTTGTATGTGGCTCTCTATTTCAAAATCATGTTACTTTTTGGAAACTACCAATCAAAAGGGGCATTCAAAGTGGAAAAAATCAACAAATGTGATACTGAAATTAAATAATCATTCAAGCAATTAATTATAGAGAGTTGTATTGGATCTCCAAATTTAAAGAGTAAAAACTTATTATCGAAATTTTAAAAATTAAAATAAAAGGTTTGTTGGAGATGATTTTTGGTGGTTCACTCTTTAAAATAAAGATTATTTCTCAGTTAAAGAGTCTATTGAGAATGCTCTAAGCGGGTGGTAGTGATATTGTTTTTGGTTTTTTAAGTTTCTTTAATTTTACTTTGCCTGTTATAAATCGGTTGAAGGAAAAAAAATTCATTGTTGAATATTAAGTGAGGCGAGTGGTAGTGATTTTTCTTTTTATGAGTTAAGTTCCTTTAATTCTTTACATAAGGGTATATTTTTACATAGGCAAAAACTCATATAGACCGTCTTACGGTCTCAATCCGTAAGACGGATCCAATTTGACCGCGGATCTGCGGATCCTGTGACCAGTGTCCATGGTCAACAACTACTCGACCTTTTTTTTTTGTTTTTTTCCCGTTAAAAATACTTGATTTTATGAGAAAAAGTATCGGTTATTTTAGATAAAGTATCATATTTTTTAATATAGCCACAAATTATGATTACATTACATTGAAGGACAAATAAATATATCGAATTAAAGTAACACCTTTATGAGTAAAAATATATATTTTTGAGATAATATATCATGTTTTAAGAGTAACAATATCTGTTTTTTAAATAAAGTATTATATTTTTTAATAATAAATACAAATAAAGATGAATAGTAGATATGATAGAGTTAAAGTAATACTTTTATAAGTAAAAGTATTTGTTTTTTGAGATAAAGTAATAAATTTTTTAATATAGTCACAAATTATGAATATATTACAATAAATATGTATATAACAGAGTTAAAGTAACACTTTTATACGTTAAAGTATCTATTTTTTGAGATAAAAT
This sequence comes from Rehmannia glutinosa, assembly GCA_016081115.2. Classification (NCBI taxonomy): domain Eukaryota; kingdom Viridiplantae; phylum Streptophyta; class Magnoliopsida; order Lamiales; family Orobanchaceae; genus Rehmannia; species Rehmannia glutinosa. The sequence continues at coordinate 82,423 of JABTTQ020002059.1, read as the reverse complement.
ATCATGTTTTTTAATATAGTCACAAATTAGAAATGAAGGAAAGAAGAAAAAATAAAAAATAAATATGATATAGTTAAAGTGACACTTTTATAAGTAAAAATATCTGTTTGTTGAGATAAAGTATCAGATTTCTTAATACAGTTACAAACTAGGAACAAAAAAAGAGAAAAAATAAAAATAAATACAATGTAGTTAAAGTAACACTTTTATAAGTATCCATTTATTGAGATAATGTATCATGTGTTTTTAATAGACTTGGGTTCGATTCTTAGCTTTTACATTTATAAGCGTTTTTAATTATTATTTTTAATTACCAGGCGTAATTATGAATGGGTTTATATACATTGTTATTCTGAAATTGCACAATAAGCACTAGTGGTGTAGTGGTAGAACACCACCTTTAGTCAGATAGGTCGCGATTCAATTTCCCACAAGCGCTAATGTTGAAAACCATAATAGGCATGTACATAACAACTTCCATTTTTCCTGAGCTAATATTCGATTGTTCTCTATCCGGTATTTGTATAGCACAAAAATCAACTATTAACTAATTCGGCATAAGATAGCCAAATGAACCAAGCCGCTCGTGAGCTATTCGGAGCTCGATTCGATAAAAGCTCGTTCGAGTTCGTTTAATGAGACTCGTTAAAATAAACGAGCCAAACTCAAACTTAGAGTTATTCGGTTCGTTAGCTCGTGAACATGCTCGTTAGTAAGCTTGTGAATAGGCTCGATAGTAAGTTCGTATAAATTAAACTAATAATTTAATTTTAATTTTAATTTTTTATATTTTTACTTAAGATAATATAAAAATATTTTAATAACATTATTTTTTAGAAAAAATTGTATGTTCTAATAAATATATTATGAGTTTTAAATATAAATAATTTTATTTTTTGTAATAAATTGAAGAATAATTTAATCTTTAATTAATATTTAATAAGCTCGTTTAGGCTCGATTAAGCTCGAAAAAGTTCGTGAGCCATCAATATGTTCGATAAATTCAAGCTCCGTTCGACTCGATAATAAACGAGCCAAACTCAAATACTCAAAAGCTCGGCTCGGCTCGGTTCGGTTCGATTGCAGTCCTAATTCGGCAGTATTAATTCCTACAATAAATTAACAAGAACTCAAATTCAAAATGCAACAATTAAATACAAATTCAAATATCATAACAACAAAGATAGAAATTATTTGATTCTTCACGTTCTGTTTTTCACAGCTTAAAAAGAAACATAAGCGGGAGACAGAGAAACAACTTGTATAAATCGTCTCCCATTAGTAAATCGCATTCCGGTTAATAATAGGAAAGAAGTAAACACGTTTTTTTAGCTGTTAGCAGTTAGTTAATGTGTTACTTAGTTGCTACTTGCTATGTTAGTTAGAATAAGCTGAAGCATACTAATAATAGTCGGCGGACCGCACTCGATCCCAGAATTACCGTGTTAAATTTGAGTTGGACCACACTGAAAATTTAGAAAAAAAAATTGAATTAAAAATTTAGAAGGCTAATAATATTGGCCCACAAAATTAAGAATTATCTGAACTAATTAAGGTATATGAGTGGATGAATGATTGTCTCTTTTTGTTTTGTAGATAAATATATATGTTCCAAACTTGATAATTAATAGTTTTTTTGGGAGTACTTTTCAAATGAGCTTTTGGATGTAAAAATCTATTTCCACAATAATAATTGTTATTTATTGGTTAAATTAGAATGGACTTTTGAATATTTCACTTCTCCAAAAAGTTCATTCTAGAGAAGCTAAAATTGGAGAAACCTGCAAAGATTTTTTGCAAGATACAATCTTTCGATTTGCCTTTTTCTTTTATTTTCGATGTTTGTTAAAATTTCAGCCCGACAATCATCCCACCAAAAAGAAAAGAAAATTGATCGCACTAACGAAAAATCCTGGCTACGCCCATGCTTGGTGGGTTTTGGTTCTCTCCCTTACATTGGGTACGCTCCAATTATGTGGGCCATATCAAGTCCTCCGAAATTTAACAAATAAAAGCCCAAATTTGACCACGAGTTTGTAGCTCATGTGGTATCGCCAAGGGCGGATCCAAGGCTGGGCCAACCTAGTCCCTGGCCCAACCCTTTTTTTAAAAAAGAAAATTTAGTGTAAAATTAAAAAAAAATAGTTATAATTTGTATTGTTTTTTATTGGATTTTCTATCTGGCTCCACCCCATTTTCGTGTATCGGCCCACCCTACTAAATCATCCTAGCTCCGCCATTGGGTATCGCTCACCCGTTGTAAGAGTGTTGATTATGGTTCGAATCTTGTATCTTTCAGTTTCCTTGAAATTTATCCCATTCTCTCAAATCCAATACTCTCAATTTATTAAAAAAAGTTTCAATAGTTGAGTACGAACACAATTTAATAATAATCGACATTATAACTCTTGTTATAAGAATGAATAGTATCCTTTTGATGTACATGAATTCTCCCCACCCATGTGGCATCACTTTTTTCTTAATTCGACTCTCCAAGATAGGTTGTAGTCCATGCCACCCACATGTGTGTGTGGATCCAAGGGTGGATCCACCCATTTGGGTGGCACCCAAGTGGGTGGCATGGACCAAACCCCAAAATAGATGTCAATAATTAAGTTGAGTTACTGCGTGTAATACAACATGTTAGGGCTTAGGGTTGTCCTAGCAAAAATTTTCCGATGCTCAAATCAGATTTAGAGAGCTAATAATAATCGAAATGCACGAGGCTAGCTAGAGAATAAGAATGGATATTATACCATTGAAATGAGATTTAGATTTGGTATTTATAGAGTTTAGAAATTGAATTATTGTTATGTGTTTTGCGGTGTATGAACCATATGAGCCCATTAGGCCCAACAAAAAAAATCTATTGCACTTTTATTTTAAGTTTTTAGGTAGGGATGTTAATCGTGTCATATTTTATGTTCGCATGTCGTGTTTTTACATATGTATTACAGGTTTGACACGAAACCCGACCCCAACCCGTTTAATTATTCGTGTCAAGATACACGACCCGAACACGACCCATTTATAACACGGGTAACCCAACACGACACGAAAAACTTGTATAATTTAAACTTGACACGAAAAAAAAAAAATCAGAAAAAATTGAAAATACAAATAAAAAATACATTAAATATTAAAAAAATGCATTTAATAATTTTTCAATCATCATATAACCAACTAAAACATTATAAAATATTAAAATAATATATCACTATAAAATTACATGGGTTACATAGGTCAATCGTGTCGACCCGTGGGTTGACCTGACCTGGCGTATTTATTTTCCGTGTTAACAATGTCCGACCCAATTTTGACCCGAACCTATTAAGGGTTGTACCTGCATATATAGGCCTACTAAATTCATGTTAGGTTCGTAGCGGATTATCGTATTGTGTCACAAATTGACGCCCCTACTTTTAGTCATTATCTCGATCTACATTATTATTGGGTTATAAATGGATTAATTCCATCACCCACCCATCTTGAAAAAAGGATCCACTGGAGATTTAAAGACTTTTTAAGTAGTAACGATTACTAGTAAAATATGTGTGCATCACCATGTAAAAACTATGATGACAATAAAAAAAATTCAAAAAAAAATTTAAGGCAAAATGTATGTTCCATTTAAAACTTGATTTTAATTATATTAGGGCAACTACAATGGAGAGGTTTTTGGATGAGTTTTGGCGAAAAACTGTATCATGGAAAAACCCGACCATTGTGGAAGGTAATTTGAGGTTTGTGGAGATGATCTGAATTGTAGCAATGAACCAGATGATGGGCTCAAAAAAACTGCAAAAATCAAAAATATATGTGGGCCACTCTTGCCATCATGTGTGAGATAGTGTGATATTGAATTGATTATTTTTTTATTCATTGTTCATTAAAAAACATATTAAAAAAATATTTTGAAATGTAGATGTTGATGTTTTCTCCAATAAAATGAGAGTTGTTAAAAAACATTGAATTTGGTGGGATTGCAATAAATTGAAACTAGCCGTTTATGATATAGCCGTTGAATTCTAATGGTTTTCTTAATATTTTTCTTTTAATTTAACTTATAAATACACCTCAAATCTATTTTATGTTTTTCACACATTCCATAAGAATATATACCAAAATGAATGAAAATTCAAGAGAATTCTTTAGGAAATTCTTAAATTCTTCAAATGATGAAAATGATATCTCCCAAATCGTAGTACTATTCATAATCTCCAATCTTCTCAATTTTCTCATACCACACAAAACTCCCAAACTTTTCCACAATTTCATACAAATTTTCAAAGCCCTCAAATGTTTTCGAATCTACTGAGTAATGCTTGTCCAACACCATTTTACATGCCTCAATTCGATTATTGGTCTGTCATGGCAAGCCAATTTGGAATGATACCATCTTCTAATGCATTTCTTCCTCAACATGCACCATTTGCGCCTCCAAACGAGACTAGAAGGGCTAGTTTTGATACATTTGGTACCGAAAAAGAGCCCTCAACACTGTCTTCTGTTCAAAAGTCATAATTTCCATCCCATTCTACACAAGAGGGGCTTGAAAACATCTGCCTGAATACGGATACGAAGCCAGGAAGCGAACGGGGTATGAATGACGCCAAACCGGTAACTACCCGTACATTTTGGTCAATGGACCAAGATAAGATTTTTACTAGTACATGGGTGACTATTAGTTGCTACTTAAGAATCGGTAATGCTAAAAAAGATAAAGAATTCATGAAACGTATTGGAGAATACTTCAATGAGAACAAGAAAAAAGAAATTGTTGCGAGTTCGATGGTGAACCTGAAAATACATTGGTTTCAGATGCAACGGGAAGTGAATGAGTATGCTTCAACATACAATAAAGAGCAAAGAAAAAGATCGAGTGGATGGAGCGACGATCAAGTAACAACATAAGTAAATCAACAGTGAAGACACACACATTCGTCTTGTCAATGATTATTTTTTTGATGACCCAACATGGCATCATGGTGTATTTCGATGATTTGAATGCGCCAATGATTGTTCCTTCGCATTGTCGAAGTTTTGCAAAATCATTCACCATATTTTCAATTGAGGTCGATGCACCAGGGAAAAAAGTCGCCGCCCCTTCATAAATGAGCGGTTGCTATCGCCCGGTTGGCATATGGAGCACTTGCCGACCATTATGATGAGTACCTACAGGTTGCTAAAACAACTATCATCGAGTGCTTGTTCAACTTCTACCAATGTGTGATCGAAATATTTGGTGATTACTATTTAAGAAGACAAAATGTTGCTAATACTCAACGTTTACTTCAAATGCATGAGCAGAGACATGGCTTCCCTGGCATGTTTTATGCATTGGGAATGGAGAAATTTTCATGTTGGTTGGAAATGTCATTTCACTCGAGGAGATCATGGAGTCCCAACAATTGTACTTGAAGCGGTCGCGTCTGCAGATTTGTGGATATGTCATGCCTTTTTTGGCATCGCAGGTTCTAAGAATGACATCAATGTGCTTCATGAATCACCTTTATTTAACAATGTCATAGATGGAGATGCACCGAGGTTAATTTTATGTTGAACGACTCACGTTATACAAAAGAATACTATCTAGCTAACAGATGGAATTTACCCAGAATAGTCTACTTTTGTTAAGAGTTTTCAATGCCCTGAGGATCCTAAGAGAAAAAAGTTCAAAAACAAGAGTCCGCAAGAAAGGATATGGAACGAGCATTTGGAGTTCTTCAATCTCGTTGGGCAATAGTCTGAGGCCCTGCACGATCTTGGTATAAGAATAAGTTGAGTGATATCATGTGTACATGCATTATTTTGCATAACATAATTATTGAGGACGAGAGAAAAATAATAGGTGATTGGTCGGACGATCAACCAATAGATCCTTCACCACGAAAAATTCAAGGTCCTACACGCGAATTCAGAAAATACCTTCGCGACCATTACGAGCTACGTGATAGTGAAGTACATCACCAACTTCGAGCTGATTTAGTTGAAAACATTTGGGCACTCAATGTGGGTGAATGATTAAATATCAGAAGCATTAATTATCTTATGTTTTAATTTGTGTGAGTTATTTGTAACATTCAATTTGTAATGTTGTAACCCATCTTTTTAAATTTATGAATTTTTAATATATTTTTTTAAAAAAATAGTATATTAAAAATAAATATTAATTAAATATTTATGAAATATCAAATTATTAATAAAATTATTATTTTTGAATATATAAATTAAACATATTAATTAAAATAGCTGTCACAAATATATATTTATATAAGAAGTCAAATGAAGTGAAATAAAGATAAATAATATGTGAATTGGATGATGGGACCCATTAAAAAGTTGTGGAATAGATTTAACCATTGTGGAGAAAAAATTGTAAAATATTAGATTTTTTGCTTTTGATGTGGCAGGGGGGATTTAACAGAATATGGTCATTTTAAAATCAAATTAAACAACTACCGCAAAAAAAAATTTAAAAATAGGTGAAAACAACGATTGTATCGCTTTTTTTAAAAAACCTCGCGGCCGTCTCGTTGTTGACCGACTTTTTTAAAAAATTTGAATGAGAAAACAGTTAGCGTTTAAGTTTTTCTGCTTTATGTCAGACAAAAAACAGAGCTGCCAACTCTGTTTTCTCCTACAATAATTCGCCCCAGGGCCCCCACTCCCCTCCCACTCCAGAAGCACTTCTTCCCCTCCATTCTTCCTAGTAAGTTCTCTCCCTCCCATTCAACTCAATTTTTTTTTTCTGTTTTTTGTAAAATATATATATATTGTATGTTTAGTGGTTTTTGTTATGTATGTGTATTTTTCCGGAATAATAGAGTAGAAATCGAAAATTTTTGGGGGTATGGTTGGGGTTGGGCTGTCGGAAATGTTTTTCCTAGGAAAAAAATATTCCCACGCAGCCTAGGTGGGGGGGATTCTTGGTTGCCGCAAAAAATTCGTCCGTCGCGGAAAATTGGTCCTACTACCGAAAATTTTTTCTGCCAATTATATAATTTTTTTAAGAAATTAACTATGCTTATTTTATTTTTATATATTATAATTGCAGATATACTACATTTCCAGACGGACTAAATTTTGCGGGTAAGTTTGTATATTGTCTTTTTTATATTAATTAAATTCATTATTTACAAATAAATTTGATAAGGGTCTTTTTATGCATGTTTTATGTGTATATTTAAGTATGATTTGAGTTATTTTATTGTTAGTTTCATAAATTTTTGATTGTACATGGTTCACATTACTCGAGGTGCTTTTATTGGTGTAGATTGATGATTTGGAGTTTTTTTGGTGAATTTTGGGCCATGGTTTCATGTCAAAACATACCCGGGTTTCGGATGCAAAAACACTCAAAATCCCAAGCTAAACGCTGTCATTTCGGGGCCTTTTCAAAAACACGGGCGGGGTGTGTTTTTAAGCACGCCGTCTGCTTTTAAAAGTCAAAAACGAGCAATTTTTCGACCACGCGTACAAACACGGCCAGGCCGTTTTTCAAGACAACCGTGTTCGGGAAAATCCGCGAACACGGCCTGGCCGTGCTTTGAAAGCACGGGCGTGCTTTTCGTCCCGTGATGGTTTTTCTTTGGCGAAAATTATGGAGACTTTCCTTTGTGCTTTTTGACAACCTTTGAGCAACTTTTACACCTCATTTTGATGCACCAAGCTCTATTATTCCCTCAATTGTCATGTGGACACAATGATTCAACCAACTCAACAATGAATGCGCACACAATGATTCAACCAACTCAACAATGATTGTGCACACAATGATTCAACCAACAACCATGGAAGTGGAGCATTTGTTAGCATTATTGATGTGTTCTTTCATAAAGATGGTGCCTATAAAAGCCAAGAGTTTGAGTTAAAAAGGAGATATAATTCATGTAGTATTCATTGATAGAGAGATTCATTGTATATTCATTGTATATTCTAAGTTTCAAAGCAAAATACATTGAGAGGATAAAAGAGAGGTAGAGTTGGAAGTTGAAGAGCAATAGAGGAGAAGGCTTGGAGCTCAACATCATTTCAATCAACCAAGGAGGAAGTCTTGTATTGGTCTTGAATAAGAGCTAAGTACACCATGTTCATTTTATTCATATCTTCTTGTGTAGTATATTCTTTTGACAAAGCCATGTGTAGCTAAATTTCTAGTGTTTGAATGTAATGAACTCTAGAATGAATTTGTGATTAAGGTTTGTATGTTTTTAATAAAATCTTCATGTTTTGTGTGATTCACTTATATTATGCTTTATTCATTCAAATTGGTATATCGCAATATTGATTTGAAGTTTATTTTTCATCCGGGAAATCGAGAGATTCATGGTGAAATAGAACCTATATAAGCGAAAAGAGTTGCATGCAATCCTAGATATAGACGACATAAATCTTCCGGATTAGGGTCAAACCTAATATGGGAATTCACAAATCGTTATAATCTTTGTCTTGGGGGTTTTAACTAGAAAGAGATTTCGATTAATCAACTTGAGATTAGAAGTTATTCGCTCGATAGAGGTTTAACTTAAATCGGGAATTTCTACGGTCCATGAAACATGAGATTTTACTAAAAGAGGTTGGTTTTTGCTTAAGAGATTATGGTTGTATTTTTATCTTGTTAAATCACAAAAACATTCTAGAGGGATTTACATTCAAACACATTTCTAGCTCTTGATTTCTTAATTCTACAATCTATTTTTATTTGATCTTTTGTAAGTTGCAATTATTTTAAAATTCTCTATTTTTCATTTTCATTAAACAAACAAAACTCGAAAATTGCTAGATTAAATAACAAAAAGACGGTAATTATTAGTACTTACAATTCTCGTGGGAATGACACTCGGTACTCAATAATCTATACTACAAAACGATAGGTGCACTTGCCTATGGTTTTCTAGAGTAGCTTTTGAGCCATCAAGTTTTTGGCGCCGTTCGGGATTGTAATATTAAGAACACCTTATTTTTGTTAATTTAATCATTTTTTTATTTTCATCAATTATCTTTCTAGGTATCTATCTTTGTAAGTCTTGGATTATACTTATCCTCCTTGTTGACCACAATGCATGCCTACTCGTCGCCGAATTTGGAAGCGCGAGACCGCATGAAGCAACACGAGAGGAAAGTATTAGTGCAGATCACGAGGAGGATACTAACGAAAGTAAAGATTTCGTCATGGCGGATGAACAAAGAACTATGTATGATTATGCCAAACCATCCATGGACGGCACATCATCTAGATCGTAAGGCCCATTTGTTGCGACCAATAATTTTGAAATCAAACCGAATGTCATTCAAATGGTGCAACAATTTGTTCAATTTGACGGCCTACCGGGCGAAGATCCGAACAATCATATCGCAAATTTCCTTGAAATTTGTGATACCTTCAAAATAAACGGAGTCTCGACGATGTCATCCGTTCGCCTATTCCCATTTACTCTTCGGGGACAAAGCTAAACAATGGCTAAATACTTTGCCAAGGGAACAATCACAACATGGAGCATCATGGCGAAAAGTTCCTTTTGAAATATTTTCCACCGCCAAAATCGCACGATTGAGGAATGAAATCTCTTCATTCACTCAAGAAGGCAGCGAGACCTTGTACGACACTTGGGAGAGATTCAAAGAATTGCTTTGAAAATGCCCACATCATGGTCTTCCTACTTGGATGCAAGTCCAAACATTTTACAATGGGCTACTCTCGTCAACAAGGCAATGATTGATGCGGCGGTGGGGAACTTTGAACAATAAAACACCGAAGAAGGCGCCAAGATCTGATAGAGGAATGGCCATGAATGGCTATCAATGGCAATCCGTCTGAGGTAAACCTAACGAGCAGTGGGCGTTTATAATGCGGTGCAGTGGTTACACTAGTTTGCACAAGTCGGCTTTGACCCAAAAGATCGACGATCTAGCAGCTCCAAAAACCACCACCGCCGCATATTTTATCTTGTGAAACTTGCGGAGGATTGCATAATCATCGGGATCGCCACACACAATACCTCACACCGAACAAAGCTAATTACGTTGGGAATCAAGCGAAATTACCCAAGTAATCCTTACAACAACACATACAATCCTGGGTGGCGACAACATCCTAATTTCGGTTGGGGAAACCAAGGCCAACCACGACCTAATCCCAATCTCGATCTACACACGTCTCCCGGTTTCAAAATCAAGGTAAGCCTAACTTGGAAGATCTTATAACAAAGTTTGTGCAATCAACGAGATACCCGATTCGGGCGGTGGAAACATCCTTGAGAAATCAAGAGCATCTATCCATAACTGAAAACCAAATAGACCATTGCAAAAATGATTTCCGAAAGGCCACAAGGAAGTTTGCCAGGTAACACCGAGCCAAACCCAATGGAGCACGTAAAGCAATCACCATCGCTTTTCCACATGATCATGATTATGCCAACGCCACGATACAAAAATATGTGGAGGGCGACAAACACGTAGAAAAGCCCATGAAAAACGTGGTTGCGAATACAAGCCCAAGATCCTGTTAGTCCAGTGGCTACGATAATCTAGAGGGGGTGAATAGATTATCTCGGTTTTTCAGATTTTGCCCTCTTATTCGAATAATCAAACAAAGACGAGAATGTAAATGCGGAAATTAAACAACACTCGTCGATTTAAAGAGGTTCAACCCACCTAGGGCCTAATCCTCTACCACCCCAAAGATATCCAGGGATGGATTTCAAAAGAAAAAATGATTTTATTAATTTACCAAAAATTAATACAACACCTTGAGGATTACCACAACCCTCTTACACCACCTTGAGGATTACCACAATCCTCTTACAACACCTTTGAAGATTACCACAACTTTCAAACACCTATCACCTAGATCACCCAAGTGTATTCTTACCACAAGAACACTCACAAGGATGTCTTGTGTTGAATGATGACCAAAATCAAGATTACAACTCAATAATGATTGATACAATATGAGTACAAGTGTAATCAAGAATTGAAAGCCTAGACCTCAAATTTGTGCAAGTGAAAGTGCTAAGGCTAATACAACAAGATATATGAAAGTGTTTGCTTTGTTTGCTCTTTGCTTGTATGGAGTGTTGTGTCTTGTTTCTTGAATGAAGCCTATATTTATAGGAGAGGTCTTGGCTTTGATTTCCAGACATTGGCTCCTCCTTGGGGAGTGATTTGCTTTTAAAAGAAACCATTTAAAATCATCAATATAGTTGTTAGAAATCAATCCCACAAAATAGGGAAAAGTCATGTCGAAAATGCAACGGATAGTTTCTTTGTCAAAAAACAGGGGTTCGACCGGTCGCACAGAGATAAGATTGAAATTGAATTATGCGAATTTTTACACAGGGGACCGGTCGAAGGGGTTCGACCGGTCGCCCTTGGTTTTGACCGGTTGGGGTTGATAGAAAATCAAAACAGAAAGTCGCATTTGAGAGGGCTCCCAGTGCACGGTCGCCCCAGGGTCGACCGTCGCCCTCACCGTCGCCCACTTGGTCGACCGGTCGCCTCCCCCATTTTCTCTTACGTCCCATTTTCTCATTTCAAAACTCAACTTCAGTACGGGTTGCCCTATGGGCGGCCGGTCGAAACTGAAACAAAAATGTTGTCCATTTTAAATCGAATATTAACTTCAAGAAATACTCCGAAAAATAGTAAAAACATTTTAGATCGATCGGAAGTGTTGGGACAACATTTAGGGACATTGTTTTGGTATAAAAACTCATTTGAACAAAATCATCAAAATCATGATAAAAACATTTATCTAACAAACTCCCCTTTTGATGATTACAAACCAAAACAATTTTCAAGGGGACGATTTCAAAAACAAAATAATTTTCCGGTTTATGAGTAAACTATCCGTTTAAAAACATTTTACAAAAGCTCCCCCTATCAATAAGCACATCAATAAGAATTATTGCATAAGCTAGAAGCACAAGCTTTTACAAAATAAACAACAACTCCATGAGCTTAGAAGCTCCCCCTGTCACAAATATTTATTATCCATGCAAACAAGTTCATAAAACAATCATGGGACTGAGTTTTCTTCACAACTTATGGCCTTAAAAAGCCATAGCTTATAGCTTCTATCATGAGCTTTTATTAGCTACTTTGAGCTAACGAGCCAATTTCCTGTTTCCCCCTGGAATCATCAAAAAGAATGTTAGGATGATAGAAACATCATAGAAGTATATCAAAGTGCGCCAAAGAAATGGTTTATCAACCATTGAGCAATATAGGCTTAAAAACCAAGGAAAATGGGAAAAATGTATCATGAAGAGTTCATACGCTCGTTTTATTTCCCAAAACATGATCTCAATGAGTATTGAAGACTTTTGGAAGCGAGAGAATCATGTAGAAGTTGAAATTTTCATTGTGACATTTCATCGAACATATTGTGGGCGTGAAAAATAAAAAGAGTTGTATATAGCCCTTGTAAATGATCCAAGCCAAAAATTTCATCACCAATTCACATCAAACATTATACAATACAACATAATAACTAAGCTCATCAAGATCATAAGCAAAAAATATCAAGAAATATACAAGAAAGCCATAAACTCAAGGGTTCAACCCAATTGAGCAAAGTAAGGAAAATTCTTACCATTTGATCGGAAAAGATGAGCAATGATGATGATAAACATGCTATATAAGGTCCAAGATATGAATAGAATGCATGAAAATCAATTTTTGAGTGAAAATTTTGTGCATTTGGCAAAGGGGACGAAAAATGGCAAAAAGAAGTGAAAATAACAAATCTTTGAAGACAGAATCGAACTTTAAACCAAAATTTGGCCTAGGGCGGCCGGTCGTGGTTGAGGGCGACGCCGACGTTGAGGGCGACCGGTTGCCCTCAACCTCTTCACCATTTGTTTTGTCAAATATTTCAAAATCCGAATTTTCAACCAAAAATCCGATTTTTCGCCCTAAGTTTTAAAAACATGCAAAATGCAAATGTAGACCTCATTCAATATGCATTATGCCTAACCGAGCTCGTATTGACGCAAAAGTTTCGGAAGTTAGCGGTTTTGTAAAAATGTCCGCTAATTGATCTTGAGATGGCACAAACGATATCTCAATTTTTCGTTTTGAAACACAATCCCTTAGAAAATGATGTCGAATCTCAATATGTTTAGTACGGTTATGATGAACCGGGTTTTGAGCAATATTTATAGCGGATATATTATCACAAAAGATAGGTATCGTTTTCAAAAGAGCATTTGTAATCCGCTAAGGTTTGTTTCATCCAAAGAAGTTGAGTACAACAAAATGCGGCGGAAATATATTCGCTTCGCCGTTGAAAGAGAAACACAGTTTTGCTTCTTTGAAAACCAAGAAACTAGGCAATCGCCTAAAAATTGACATGATCCTAAGTACTTTTCCGATCATCAATATTACCCGCATAGTCAATCACTATAACCTTTAAGAGAAAATTTTTCATTCTTTGGATAAAATAAACCATATTGAATAGTGCCTTTCAAATATCGAAAAATCCGTTTAACGGCACTCATATGAGATTCTTTTGGATTGCTTTGAAAACAAGCACATAGGCATACGGCATGAAGAATGTCCGGTCTACTAGCGGTTAAATAAAGTAAACTACCAATCATACCTCGATACTTGGATTCATCAACCGTCTTTGCCTTTTTCATCTTTGTCAATTTTGACATTGGTTGCCATAGAAGTCGAGACGGTTCTTCCTTCTTCAATGCCGAACTTCTTCAAAAGTTCTTTTGTATACTTTGATTGCGAAATATAAATACCTTCTTGGCATTGCTTAATTTGAAGTCCAGGAAGAAGTTTAGCTCCCCATCATACTCATCTCGAATTCACCTTGCATTAACTTGGAGAATTTCTTGCACAAAGATTCATTAGTAGCACCAAAGATAATATCATCAACATAAATTTGCACAAGTAAACAATCTTGCCCTTTTTCAAAAACAAAGAGTGTAGTATCAACTTTACCTCTTGTAAAACCATTTTGCAAAAAAAAAGAGCTAAGTCTATCATACCATGCACGGGTGCTTGTTTTAAACCATACAAAGCCTTTTTAAGTTTATAAACATCATTAGGCCTAGAAAAATTTTCAAACCCCGGAGGTTGTTTTACATAGACTTCTTCTTGAATAATACCATTTAAGAAAGCGGATTTAACATCCATTTGGTAAAGTTTGAAAATTTTAAAACAAGAATAGGCAAGTAAAATACGAATAGCTTCTAAACGTGCTACGGTGCAAAAGTTTCATCATAGTCAATACCTTCTTCTTGACAATACCCTTGAGCTACTAACCTTGCCTTATTTCGAACAATGTTGCCTTGATCATCAAGTTTGTTCCTAATACCCATTTTGTACCAATAATTGTTTGAGATGGAGGACAAGGTACTAATTCCCATACATCATTTCTTTCAAATTGATTCAACTCCTCTTGCATTTCCAAAGACCAATCTTCATCCTCAATAGCTTCCTTAGCATTTTTAGGCTCTTTTTGAGATATAAGAGCTTTCTCGGCAAAATTCCTTCGAGTCATTACTTTATCAAGGGGATCACCAATAATAAGATCTTTTGGGTGATCTCCTTAAATTTCAATGCTACGGAAGATTGATATCACCCCTATCTTCTTGAGGAACATTTGAACTTGAAGGTTGATCATATGAAATAGAAGGTTTATCATTATGAGCATCACTTTGAACAATAGGTTCAACAATATCCTCTTCATCACTATCGTCATTGGGTATTCTTTCAACACCCGAGGCTTCATTAAATTTGACATGAATAGATTCTTCAACAACCATGCTAGTCTTGTTGTAAACCCGATATGCTTTGCTCTTGGTTGAATACCCCATAAATATTCCTTCATCGGCCTTAGGATCAAGTTTGTCCAATTGATCCTTAGTATTCAAAATAAAGCACTTACATCCAAATATTTTGAAATAACTAATATTTGGAGTTCTTCCTTTCCAAAGCTCATATGGAGTTTTATTCATTTTAGGACGAATATAAACTCGATTAATGACATAGCAAGCGGTACTTACGGCTTGGCCCAAAAATATTTTGGAAGAGAAAATTCATTGAGCATGGACCGACTCATTTCTTGTAGCGTCCGATTCTTCCTTTCGGCTACACCATTTTGTTGAGGTGTCCTTGGAGCCTAAAAATTGTGTGTATATCCCTTGGTTTCACAAAAGACTCTAAACTCACCGTCAAATTCTCCGCCTCGATCACTTGAATAGTTTTAATAGTATCTTCCTTTTCATTCTCAATGCGTCTACACAACTTAACAAACTCATTAACGGCATCGCTTTTATTTGCAAGAAAAAGAGCCCAAGTGTATCTAGAAAAATCATCGACAATAACGAAAGTGTAATGTTTTCCACTTAGACTAGCCGTACCAATATCCCCATACAAATCAAGGTGAAGCAATTGTAGGGGTTTGGTAGTGGAAATTTCACTTTTGGGCTTAAAACTACTCTTAACTAATTTGTTCTTTTGACAAGTGTCACATAAGCCAAGATTTTCAAAATTCAATTTGGGTAGTCCTTTTACATGTTGGTTTTTGTAAATATTTTTCAAATTCTTGTATCCAACATGTCCGAGTCGCCTATGCCATAAACTCGTTAAATCATTATTGGCGACAAGACAAGAAACATTTTGACTAACCAAATCACTAGTACAAATTTTGTAAAGATTGCCTTTTCTATTTGCTTCACAAATAATATTACCATTTTTAAGAATAAGGCATTTTTCTTTATTAAAAGAAACATCATAATTTGAATCACAAAGTTGGCTAACACTTATCAAATTAAACTTAAGCCCTTCTACTAAAAGAACATTACAAAGAGAGAAAGAAGAGTTACCAATTTCTCCATTTCCAAGAATTTTTCCTTTGCCATTGCCGAACATGACCATACCCTCTTCTTGGAGCTTGATGTTGGTAAAAAGCTCTCTCCTCCCGGTCATATGGCGTGAACATCCGCCGTCCACGAGCCATTTCGAATCCTCCATGGTTGTTATAGCCCCTATTACCTACAAAAGCATTTCTTTTAGGTACCCTATAATTTTGGGGTCCATGGGGTTAGTTTTGAGACCTTTGGGTCTCCAAACATAACTAGAGCTATTTCTCAATTTGCAATTATTAGCATAATGTCCAATTTTGCCACAATAAAAACAAGTAGGAGTATGAGAGCTACTAGCACGTATGAAAGCGGACCTTGGTTAATTTTCTTAAAGACTTTTGAAATGGTTTGTAACCAAGTCCTTGTTTTGAATGCTCACCTCTTTGTGCATCTAAAATTTTAGTAACCTTATCCGTGCTTAAATTAAAACGATGCACATCCTTTTTCAAATTATCAATATCATTAGTGAGCATTTGTTTCTCGGTTTCAAGAGTTTGAATTTGAGTAAGGGTAATAGCATGAACATGATCAAGAGTCTCATAAGATGTAAATAATTTATCCTTTTCTATTTTAAGCTCTTTATGCTCCTTCTTTAAACTCTTGTATTTAACAATCAATTTTTGAAATTCATTTTGCAACTCATCAAAATCACATTGCAATTCATCAACTAAGGAGGAGGTAGAGAAGTTAGAGCGTGCCTCATTATTTTCATCGTCTATAGCCATAAGACCATGTTCGGTTTCACCTTCCTCGTCGGATGTCTCGAGTAGCTCATCCCAAGTTTTGACATCCGCATTTAGAGCCTTCTTTTTCGGAAAAAGCTTCTTTTCTTTTGTTCCTCCTCATTGAGTTTTGGGCAATCGGCTATGAAGTGCCCGGTTTTCCGCACTTAAAGCAAAGCATTATCTCTTGGTTTTCTTGCTTTATTTTTATTCACAAATTTTGCAAATTTTCGAACAAGTGCGGCCGTCTCCTCATCATCATCATCATTATCATAGTATGCATTATTAGAAGAAGAAGCAAGACCTTTAGGAATATTTTGCATACCCGATTGATTGATGGTTGGTTTGGTATTTTTCCTCTCCTTGAGATAGACTTCATAGATGAGGAGGTTCCCGATGAGCTCGTCAAACTTGAGTGTCTCAAGATTTTGTGCTTCCGTGATTGCCGTCACCTTTTCGGACCATGAGCCGGGAAGAGCATTCAATACCTTAGTCACTTTGTCTTCTTCGGAGATGACTTTACCGAGGGCCACAAGAGGATTGACAATGTTGTCAAGCCTTTCCACCATCTTGGAGATGCTTTCACCATCATACATGTTAAAGTTTTCAAAGTCTTTAACAAGCATGGTCTTTCTAGCTTGCTTGACCTTCTTTGTCCCTTCATATATAGTCTCCAATTTTTCCCAAACCTCATGTGCCGACCTTTATGCCTCGTATGCGATTGTACTCGGTGGCGGTAAGTGAGCAATGCAAAATATTTAAGGCCTTACCGTTTAGAGAGAAAGCCTTCTTATCATTTTCATCGAACTCCTTGAAAGGTTTAGGAGCCGAGGTGCCATCCTCCATTTTTTTCGTTGGTTGATCAACTCCTTCAATAACCACATTCCATATGTCAAACCCGCACCCTTGTAGAAAGCACTCCATACGGTCTTTCCAAAATGCGTAGTTGTTGGCGTCGAACAATGGTGGCTTGTTGGTGGAGGCGCCAGTGGTGAGATAAGCGTCATTCGTAGCCATGGATCTTTCCTCTTTACTCGAACGAGCTAGCCAAAGAGTTTGGCTTTGATACCACTTGTTAGTCCAAGTGGCTACGATAATCTAGAGGGGTGAATAGATTATCTCGGTTTTCAGATTTTGCCCTCTTATTCGAATAATCAAACAAAGACGAGAATGTAAATGCGGAAATTAAACAACACTCGTCGATTTAAAGAGGTTCAACCCACCTAGGGCCTAATCCTCTACCACCCCAAAGATATCCGGATGGATTTCAAAAGAAAAAAAGGATTTTATTAATTTACCAAAAATTAATACAACACCTTGAGGATTACCACAACCCTCTTACACCACCTTGAGGATTACCACAATCCTCTTACAACACCTTTGAAGATTACCACAACCTTCAAACACCTATCACCTAGATCACCCAAGTGTATTCTTACCACAAGAACACTCACAAGGATGTCTTGTGTTGAATGATGACCAAAATCAAGATTACAACTCAATAATGATTGATACAATATGAGTACAAGTGTAATCAAGAATTGAAAGCCTAGACCTCAAATTTGTGCAAGTGAAAGTGCTTAAGGCTAATACAACAAGATATATGAAAGTGTTTGCTTTGTTTGCTCTTTGCTTGTATGGAGTGTTGTGTCTTGTTGCTTGAATGAAGCTTCTATTTATAGGAGAGGTCTTGGCTTTGATTTCCAGGACATTGGCTCCTCCTTGGGGAGTGATTTGCTGCAAAAGAAACCATTTAAAATCATCAATATAGTCATTAGAAATCAATCCCACAAAATAGGAAAAGTCATGTCTGAAAATGCAACGGATAGTTTCTTTGTCAAAAACAGGGGTTCGACCGGGTCGCACAGAGATAAGATTGAAATTGAATTATGCGAATTTTTACACAGGGGACCGGTCGAAGGGGTTCGACCGGTCGCCCTTGGTCTTGATCGGTTGGGGTTGATAGAAAATCAAAACAGAGAAGTCTGCATTTGAGAGGGCTGCTCCCAGGTACCGGTCGCCCAGGGGTCGACCGGTCGCCCACTTGGTCGACCGGTCGCCCTCCCCATTTTCTCTTACGTCCCATTTTCTGTTTCAAAACTCAACTTCAGTACGGGTTGCCTATGGGGCGACCATCGAGCTGAAACAAAAGTGTTATCCAATTTTAAATCGAATATTAACTTCAAGAAATACTCCAAAAAATAGTAAAAACATTTTTAGATCGATCGGAAGTGTTGGGACAACATTTAGGGACATTGTTTTGGTATAAAAACTCATTTGAACAAAATCATCAAAATCATGATAAAAACATTTATCTAACAGGATCCTTTACCGAGTCTAACCGAAGAAGATAGAAGGGAGGACAAATTTGGTAAGTACCTTGAGTCATTCAAGCAACTACATACTAATATTCCATTTGTTCAACCTCTTTCAAAGCATGCTAAGGATCTAAATGACATCATTTTTAATGAAAATAAGCTTAACGAACTATCAAATGTGCAATTGAATGATAAATGTTCTTCCAATAATCTACCAAAAAATGTAATGATCCGGAAGTTTTATTATCCCTTGTACAATTGATGGTTTACTGTTGATAGAGCACTAGCCGACTTAGGAGCTAGTATCAATGTGATGTCTTATGAAACATTCAAGCATATGGGATTAAGTGAATCAAACCTACTAGGATGACATATACTTAGCCGATAAATCGATTAAACATCCTAGAGGTATTATTAATGATGTGTTAGTCAAGATCGATAAATTCACATTCCCATTGATTTTGTTATTCTTGACATGCATGATGATATATTGAGGCTCCTCTAATTCTTGGGCGTTCTTTCTTGGCTACGGCAAAATCAATTATTGATGTGCATGAGGGAAAATTAACTTTGAGGGTGGGGGATGAACAAGTAATTTTAAAATTCATGTTGATATTGAAAAGGATACTACTTGTTCTTTTGCCGATTCATTCAATTTCGTTGCACGATGAGAAATCTAAAAATCTCTTGGAGAAAAGTGTTGTTCAAAGTCCATGTTGGAAGCTTATGCCCGAAAAGGGGACCGGAAAGTTCAAAGAGCACATTTTGAAGCATAAAGTTGGAGGTAATACTACTAAATACCTAAGGGATTTTCATAAGTCCAAAGCTCCACCCGACTAATCTCCACATTTGGGTAAACGGTCCAATTATATGACTTTAAAGAAGCGCTAACCGGGAGGCAACCTGGCATTTTGTGTGCATTTTCTCTTACTTCATTTTTTTATTGCTTGGGGATTGAAAAAAATTAAAAAAAAAAGCACGGCCGTGTTCGTCACCCACTCGCGAACACACCCACGACCGTGTTCAAAAATCCAAAGTTTTGTAGGAAAAATTGCATCGAACACGCCCAGGCCGTGCTTTTCAAGCACGGCCGTGTTTTTCAAAAAAAAAAAAAAAAAAAAATTTTTTTTTGCCGAAAAAAATCGTCGCAACACGCCCGGCCGCGTGTCTTTT
The DNA here is from genome assembly GCA_016081115.2 of Rehmannia glutinosa. NCBI lineage: Eukaryota > Viridiplantae > Streptophyta > Magnoliopsida > Lamiales > Orobanchaceae > Rehmannia > Rehmannia glutinosa. The sequence goes on along the minus strand of JABTTQ020002059.1, from coordinate 62,326 downwards.
TAAGCACGGCCGTGTTTTAATTATTAAAAAAAGAAAAATTCAAAAAAAAAAAAAAACTCAAAAAAAAAAAAAAAATTATATTTGATGATTTCACGGTATTCGAGTTGTGTATCCTTGATTAGGTATGAAGATGCTGATGAAGATCCCGTACTAAACAAACCAATGGTCGCTCAATACCGATTTCACTCTTCTAGTAAGGTCGTATTTTTCTTTTCTACCTCTTTTATTTTCTTCTAGTGTGGTTGATTTTTGAGTGTTTTGTTTGTGTTCATTCATCTCTTTCTTTCACATTGAGGACAATGTGAACCTTTAAAGTTGGAGGTGGGTGCAATTACATTCTTAGTTTGTGTGTGCTTGCTTTTATTTTTAGTTTGTCGAAAAAAGAGGTAATTTTTTTAACAAATTGAGTGTTTGCTAGTCAATAACTTAGCCCAATTACACCAAAATTAACTTTTTTGGTTTATGTTTTTAATGTGAAGTAATTGATTGTCTAGAATAGATTGATGTAGATGTGTGCTAAATTTTGACGATATTTCCAACTCCATAATACTTGATTTGTTAAGGCATTTACGACAAAGCTTAGTGTTATGAACGTTTGAGAATTCATGATTTAGTGGTGGTTAACTAGTTGTTATACCAAGCTTGTGGGAAAAAAACAAATGAAAAAAAGAAAAAAAAAAAAAAGGAATTCAATCGAGGTTATACTCATCTTTTTGTTGTTGCTTAGTAACTAGGAGCATTAATGAGCCCCATGTTTGTCTTTTTACGTAAAACGGCGACACAAATATGAGTATGGGAAACCACCCTAGAGTGTATGAACGAAAATTCAAAATATAAACCTAGTGGAAGAATGCCTCGAAAGGACCTACCAAAAAAAAAAAAAAAAATCGAAAGGGAGAATGTATATTCCTTGAATTCTCATTCCAATAAAAGTTCAAGAAGCTTGGTTATATGACTAGTAGGCTAACTACAATGATCCATTGAATTCTTGTATTTTCATGACATTATTGAATTGAAGTTATTCATAACTATCAATATTTGTGGAGTGATGATTTCAAGTTTGAATAATGCCTCACGATGTTACTGCTTTCTTGATCAATAATCGTTTTTTGCAAAATTGTGTTTTTCTTGAATGGTTAATTCGGGTTGAGAAGGCTAAGAACTTGATTTGCTTGTGTTCAATGTGTTGAAAAAAAAAAAATCCTTGTGTGTTGTAATTTATTGAACCATTCTTATTGATTTAATGTTTTGCTTGAGGACAAGCAAAGTTCAAAGTTGGAGGTGGTTTGATAAGGGTCTTTTTATGCATGTTTTATGTGTATATTTAAGTATGATTTAAGTTATTTTATTGTTAGTTTCATAAATTTTTGATTGTACATGGTTCACATTACTCGAGGTGCTTTTATTGGTGTAGATTGATGATTTGGAGTCGTTTTTGGTGAATTTTGGGCCATGGTTTCATGTCAAAACATACCCGGGGTTTTGGATGCAAAAACACTCAAAATCCCAAGCTAAACGCGTCATTTCGGGCCTTTTCAAATCAAACACGGACGGGGTGTGTTTTTAAGCACGTCGTGCTTTTAAAAGTCAAAAACGAGCAATTTTTCGACCCCTGACGTGCCAAACACGGCCAGGCCGTGCTTTTCAACACGGACCGTGTTCGGGAAAATCCGCTTGACACGGCCTGGCCGCGTGCTTTGAAAGACGGGCGTGCTTTTCGTCGGTGGTTTTTCTTTGGCGAAAATTATGGAGACTTTCCCTTTGTGCTTTTTGACAACCTTTGAGCAACTTTTACACCTCATTTTGATGCACCAAGCTCTATTATTCCCTCAATTGTCATGTGGACACAATGATTCAACCAACTCAACAATGAATGCGCACACAATGATTCAACCAACTCAACAATGAATGTGCACACAATGATTCAACCAACAACCATGGAAGTGGAGCATTTGTTAGCATTATTGATGTGTTCTTTCATAAAGATGGTTGTAGGTCCCAAGGGTGTAAGTGTAAGGTTTAGAAGGGGGGTTGAATAAACCTTACCAAATTTTCGATTTAGTCCTTTTAAATCTCTGAGTTGATTCTACACACATTTGTGTCCTTGATGGACAATCGAATTAGTCACTCAAGTAGAGTTAATCTCTCAACAGACTCGAAATTTTGATGGAGTAACTCACCGTTGGCTATAATTTAACTCAACTGGTTTTATTTTCAGGAAGACTTAACACCCTTAAGTTTGATTAAGCAAGATTTTAGAGCTTGATTTAGTACTTATAAATTATCAAATGGATAGCAAATTTATCGTGAGATATAAGCGATTAAAAGTGCATGAATTTAAATCTTTGAAATGTAAATGACACAAAGAAGTTTTTATAGAGGTTCAAGATGGGGTAATTCTTCTACTCCTCTCTTCTCCAACTCACGGAGGAATCCACTAAGTAATGATCGGTTTACAAAGTGGTAACAGTCCCGGATACAAGTCTTGATCACAACAAATGCACTTGATCCTTAGGGACTCGATGCGAGACGCCTTGATCACTCACCAAGCTTCTCGTGCGACTCGAACTTTCTTCCACAGAGCAAATTTTGCGCTTTGTTACTACAAACTCACTTGCTCAAGCTCTTTTGATTTGATTACGAAGCCCTCCAAAAGCTTAAGACTTGGTTCAACCTTGAACCTTTCTACAATCCTTCCCGGAATGTAGACCCCTTTTCTTCAAAAGTTTCCTCTTCAACCGATTGAAGTTCTCTTTCCTTCACGGTGAGTGTTGGATTGATGTACTTCGTAATGTGAGGCTTGAGGATTGAGAATGTTTCGATTTTTCTAATATGCTTGTATATCTCACGTGTGTGTCATACATGTATCACTCTCTTCTCAAACAAACTCCTCGGCCTTTTATAGTGAACTTTCAAAAATTTGCCCGTTGAAGAGATAGGCTTATTTTTGAAAGTCACTTGCATCGTTGGCTTGTCTTGTTGCGATTCTTGGAATTGCTTTGTTTCCTCGTATGAATTGTTCTTTCACCTTTTCGAGTTCGACACGGTGTAGTGCTTCCCATTGGTTCATTCCTTTTGCACGCTTCGGGACTGAGCACTCCAAGAAAGGTGGTATGGAGATATTACTTGTTTAAGTAAATCTCTTGATTTACACAAATTCGGTTCTTTTCTGATTATCTCGACTTGATTGCTTTTCCTTGCTTTCCCAGGTGACTTAGAGTCGACTTCCAATCATTGGATGACTCTTCAGCACTTCAACTTGAGACTTGGCTTTTCTTGAGTTGACTTGACCGATGCTCCACTGTTCAGTGCATCTCACCGCTTCTTCTTCGATAGAGTTCCGTCTACTCTTCTTTGCCATATTCAATTTGTTTCACGAAGGTCTTCCTTCCAGTCTTGGTTGTCTTCTTGCATATTATGGCGTAGGCGACTTAACTCGGCTTGGCGGCTCTAATTGTTACAATACATTTCTGACAAGAATCAATTGGTGCTAACTTTCTATTCTAAGTTTTACATAGCATTCATCAAAATCTAAACAATAAAATTCCTAACAATTTCCCCCTTTTTGATGATGCCAAAACTTAAATCATTCAAAAATGCAAACAAAGAAAGATACATACTGAGATAGTGTATTGACATAGAATGTATGCGAGAATAGATCTGTTTATTGATCATATCATTCTGTTCTTTTACACAATCACATTACAAGGTGTATCGAGCACATATTTGTCTACACTTTGAAAATAAAGAATTTATAGCTTTATTACGGAAGACTTACATTGTATGTATTTACATAATAAAATACATGAAGGGTTGGACATCAACACTTCATCTCCTTCATTTATCTCCTTCTTTCATCTTGATCGATCTTCTTCTCTTCTTCTTTTTTTCTCGTCGTCACCGCCTTCTTTTTCTTCTCATATGCCTTCCCGGCTTCATCTTTTCTTATTCTTTTCTTCTTTCTCTCTCCCCGCCATAGCCGAGTTTGTCTCTTGTTTTCTTCTTCTATTCTTTTTCATACTCGGCGTTAGTTTTAGCCACTTTCAAATTTGCCACTTGGTCAAGCCCAATAGATCCCTCCTTTCTTTCCCGGATCTCACGTGATTCAATATTCTTGGGCGGAGGCCTAGGTCAGCTTCTTCCTCCACTTCTGCTTCTTCCTCTACCTGCGGGCGTATCTTTGTCTTGGTCTTTTCTTTCCGGTGAGTGACCCGGCGAGTGACCACAGAGTATCCGGTTGTCTGTTTGCTGTCGGCTTCTTCTTCACATAACGTGAGACCTTTTTCCAACTACAAGTCCCAAGCTTGAGCCATAGACATATTTGCAAAGTATCCCCAGATTCGGCGTTTTAAATTCATCGATCCGATCGTGGCTCTGTCCCGACATCCGAGATGGCATAGGTGTCTCTGTCTCTTTGGAATGCCTCCATGTTCTTTCAAGATGTTCATAACTCGGGCATCCATTCTTCCTTCCACTTCCTTCATCCCTGCTTCAATTGTTTTTCTCTTTTCACCATAGATACAAAGAGTGTTGGAGTAAGGCGTCACTGAGGACTTTCTTTTTTTAATGTCACCGTGACAGGACCTTGTTGAGGGTTTGTGCAATCATCAAGGTCACATCTTTTGATCCTTCCCCTCAAAGAGATTTTCCTTTCTTTTGTTTCAAAATTTCCTCGGTGATTTTCCCTTCTCACCGCTTTCTTTTTTTCGACCTGATTTTGTTGCTTTAAGGTATTCCTCTTCCCCTTTTTGGCATCATCAAAGGATAGAGGAACCCCGGGAACATCTTTGGCAAGCATGAAGTCGAGCTCTGCGGATAGTCGAGTTCTGCTTCAAGTCTGCTGCGTTGTAAGCGACATGGAATTTAGGATCGAGTAGCGTTGGACTCTGCTTTGAAATCGGCTTCATCTCGGCCGTGAGAAGGCTGAATTTTCTAGTCATGTGTTCTTCCAAACGTCGTAGATCATTTGTATTTTGCTCACGCAGTGTAACTTTATCTCGGCGATGAGCTTCATGCATGTGCTCAATATGTTCTCTCGAACCGTTTTGCATCGGCATTTTCACTCTCCACACTAGCGACTTGTTGAACAATGTTCAAGTATCTCACATTCCACACGCATTTTTTCTTCTTTGTTGCCACCATTCCCTTATCCTCGACCGTGATGCCTCTCAAGTCGGCCAGTAAGGTTGGCATCTCTGTTGTCGATCGCATGTCTAAAGAGGCACGATGCCTCTCCATCCGTTCAACCTCGGCAAAGAAAGTGCGCCTTGAACACTTCCGAACTTCGATTGATTAACATTGCGGTGATGGCCATACAACGTCAAAATCAAAATCGGGGAACAATGGTGCATGAGTGAAAAACAGAGCTGATGCGTGATAACGTGCTTGTTCGTTTCGACTCTTCGTGGAGTTCCGTATTTCCGGTTTAAAAGGAAAAGACTCTACGAAGGATTCATCACCGCCAACCGATCATTCGATGATGAGTGGTGCGCGGGCGGTTCTTTTGGGAATCGATCTGCTGCAGACTTGAGGAGCCCGAGCGATGGTCTCTTGGTTGGTGGGTTTTGTTGTGAAGTAGACCCGCTTGGCGAGCCTCAATTTGTCTTAATGTACCCGTTGGTCTCACTCGGTGATTTTTCCATTTCATGGACTGTCCTTGGCCTTATCGAGCGTCATCGGACGATGATGAGATTTCGATGGTGGCTCATCATCAAAGTTAAAAGTTTGACGAGTAGTCTTGGGATCGACTTGCTCGTGCTTGGAACATCCGCACCGAGTCTTTTGGATTTGTCATGGGGATGACTCGAACTTCTTCTTCGCCCGATCCCCGAGAAAAGTGACATCGGGGTTGTCCTGGGAATCATGAAGTGCGCCGATCTCCTTCTCGGATGGGTCGATGATAGCGGAGAGATGTTCTCTACTTCAGCCTTTCTTTTTCCCAGGAAGTCTCAACCTCCCGTGGGCCTTCATTTCCTCCAAGCGGTCTCTACTGCTGCGAGGCCTTGTCCTCCCTTTCGGCGAGTGTCACTGTCTTAGGGTCTTCTACGATGGCATCCATTGGAGTCTCAACCCCATGGATTGCACTTTCATCGCCAGTGTTAACTCCCGAGTACATTCTTGTGCCTCGATTGCATCGGCAGCGTCATTAGCCTTCGCCAGGAAGCGTTGGCACCTCACCGACAATCTCAATCGCCTGAGCTTCGTTGATGGCAACTTGCTTTTCTTCTTGTGTTTGTATTTTCTCTACTTCGCCTCCTTGATTCGTTGTGGAGTCATCTGCGACATCCTCCGACCTTGCTGCGCAATGGAGGGAGTTTCCCCTCACCGGCGCACCACCGAGTGACTTGTAATGGGGTCACTCGTCTCCATACTCCCATTGTTTCGATTGATTGCTTTCGGCCGTTTGGGGCGGTGGTAGCACACCTTCAATAGGGGTTGGCTCGACCGGGGTCCCCACTATCCCGGTTTCATCGCGCCTCCTCCGCTTTCTTCCGAGTGAGTGGGAAGTGGTAGCGGCAACAACATTGGCGATTTGTTGAACCACTCTCATTGGATCAATTTCGATTGTGTTCGGATGACTCTCCTGGTCCCTCCATCAATCTTTGCTCGTGAAGGATTCTTGATTCGTGCAATGCTTGCTGCATTTGCAACTCTTACGTGGCGGCGACATTCTCGGATCCTCATCATTTGTCGAGAAGACATCAAGGAGAGGATGTGTGTGTTACGTGGTCGGGAGATAGGGCAAATGCTAGCCTTCTCACGTGCCTCGGCTTCCTCGACTTGCTTTTCTCTCTCATTTTCCTTGTAAATCTGCGGGATATCTAAGCGATTGTCTTCATCAAGTCTTTGGGAGCACGATAGTTAATCCAGGAAATTTAGCGATTCCTTCTTCTTCTATGAACTCGGCCGTTGGAACTGTTCCGACTTACTCAACTTCCATTTCCTCCACTCACGCAGGCGATTTTGGATGTCCGGGTAAGGTGGAGATAGGATCATTACATCACTATCCGCTCCGCGGTTCTTTTAGCTTCAAGGCTTCACCGTGAGCTACAAACACATTGAGTTGCCTCTGGATCGCCTTCAAAGAGATTTTCAAGTTTCATCAACTACATCCGGAGACTCTACTTCTCCGATAGTCTCCTGTATTTGTGCTAGGTGAGTAATCGACTCATCCGGTTTCTCCCGATTCGGATCGCTTGACGATTCTTCTTCGTCTCCTAGTTTGTACCGGAGGATTTACGGTTGAGACGGTGTCCTCTCGAGTCTTGGGCGGTGGGGCGTCTTGGTGTCTTTTTCGAGGAGCAGGCCGTCGTGGCTTCTCGGTTCTCCTCTTTTTGACGATTGGAGAAGATATTTGTGAGTCCTTCTCGACAATGCTAGCTGCAGGGCGGGAGACACTACCGGGCAGCGGGTGACTCTGTTTGGGAGCATGTTTGGTTTTCTTTGCTTTGCAGGGGCAAATATCTTAGCACTGCAGGGGCGACTTTTCTTCTTGGGGAGAGGAAAAACAATTTGATCTTGGGTCGGTGATTCCCCCCCTCACCGGTGTCGGCTCTCTTACGTGCGCCCGAGAGGTTTTGCTCTGAACATCCTCTTGTTAACATGGAATGCCTTCCCATGTATAAGAGGGACTCCTTTCACCTCCAATAGCCGGCCAATCACCAGGCCATATCCTGAGGATCCTCCAAATGAACCATCTTCTTTGAAGGACTTGTTCCCCACGTTCGCAGAGTCACCGTGAGACAAACTCACGGCCAGGTTTATCTTCTTTTTTCTTCGATGATTGCGGCCATTACAATCGGCTTTGCCTTTGACAGGTTGGTCAAAGATGCCAAATTTGATGTCGATACATTTGGCAACTATGTCCAACAACTTGTGATAATCCTCCTTCAACTTCTCTTGTTTGTCATTTGTGTATATTATTTTATCAAAAGTCGGACTTGCTATTTCTTTCCATCGTCGGCCAAGTTTACATCGCTTTTTAATCTCGGATGCTCGCTTCACGGTAGTGAGCAATGTTGACCAAATCTTGGCGTGATAGTCACCGCTTTCCGTGAATGATGACTTGATTCATTCATCGTGAATCTCGGCATTCACGTAGAATTGTGCGACCTCCTCCACATAGGTCATCGGATATTCTAACGTTAGAAACGGTTTTAGCCCTGGGCGTTTCTAACTTCTCGGCGATTTTCTTCACTAGGGTGTCGTCGGACCCCTGCTTCATCATTCAAATCGAAATCCACCGTAGAGCCGTGTGGATTTGCTTTCCTAACTTGGTAAAGTCATAAGTTGGTGCCATTTCTCGGGATTATTTCAAGGAAAAACTCGAAAAATGATTTGAAGATTGATAGGGTTTCGAGAGTATTTTGCCTTTGCTTTTGAGAGAAAGAGATGAACAGTTTTTAGAAGTGTGAGAGAGAAACGGGCGAAAATGGTTTAAATATGGTTTATGAAAGGGCGTGCGGGTGGTTTTTGAATTGTGATCGAAATCAACGGCTTGGATTTCGCCGCCTATTGAGCATTTCATGTCTCGTATTTAATGCGGCAAAGATTTATATCCAATCATAAGCTTGGTGTGCGCTTTATGTCTCGTACACATCATCATTATCTTTGACGTGTTCCTTAAAACATTCCCGCTTAGTCAAAAACGACAACATTTTTGTCACTTTGCTCATAAGTTATTCAAATTATCCCTTAGTCGATTTAACTCTACTTCTCACAGTTCTCTTAGTGACTCGGCTATCACCGACTTCGGTGTAATCTGTCTTTCCGACACAATCGATTCTTGAGTGATTTACATTTTCATTTCTTTTTCACCCCTTTTCTTTCCATTTCTCTTCTTTGATTCGTAAATGCAGTGTCGGCTCACCAATTAACCCCAACTCATGTTTGAGTTCTTCAAATCTTGACTCACATAATGGTTTTGTGAAGATGTCAACTAGTTGTTTATCGGTTGAGATATATTCCAAGATAATGTCCTTCTTTTCAACATGATCTCTTATGAAGTGATATCGACATCAATATGTTTTGTTCTTGAGTGCAACACAGATTTTGAGTGATTGCAATTGCACTTGTGTTATCACACATGATTGGAATTTCTTTTTCCTCAACTTCATAGTCTTTTTTCTTTGTCTCATCCATAGGACTTGGGCACAACAAATGCCATGCAGCCTATGTATTCGCCCAGAGGTGGCTATTGAGTTTTGCTTCTTGCTAAACCAGGAAATTAGTCATTTTCCTAGCATTTGACATGTGCCTGAAGTGCTCTTCCCGTCCACTCTGCATCCAAAGATAGTCGAGAATCAATAGCCAATTAGCTTGAATCCACCTTCCTTTTGGATACCATAGGCCTACTTCTTGGCTTCCTTTCAAGTATCTCAATATTCTCTTAGGCATTTGTCATGTGGCTCTCTTTTGGAAGCGATTGAAATCTTGCACATACACCTACAAAGAAAGGTGATGTCGGCTGCTAAGGCGTGAGATAGAGCAATGATCCAATAAGTGCTCAGATCTTGTTTGATCTACGGGTTTGCCATCTGCATCCATGTCCATTTTGGTGATGTGTTCATTGGTATTTTTACGTAAGACTTCTCTTCCATACCAAACTTCTTCATTAAGTCTCTGGTGTATTTTGTTTGACTTATGAAGGTTCCATCCTTCAAATTGTTTCACTTGGAGTCCAAGGAAGAATGTCGGCTCTCCCATCATGCTCATTTCAAATTTACTTTGCATGAGGTTTGAGAATTTTTCACACTGACTCTTTGTTAGTGGATCCAAAAATGATGTCATCCACATATATTTGAACAAGCAAGATACTCTTCTTGTCTTGAATTAAAAAGTGTTCTATCTACTTTTCCTTTTGTGAATCCATTTTCGATTAGGAATTGTGACAGGTATCATACCATGCTCGGGTGCTGTTTCAATCCATACAGGGCTTTTTTGAGTTTGTATACCTTGTCTCCAAGAGTCTTCTGCTCAAATCCTGGAGGTTGTTCAACATACACTTCTTCTTCCAATAAACTATTTAGGAATGCACTTTTTACATCCATCGATATACAATGAAATTCTTGTGAGTGCGTAGGCAAGAAACATCCTTATAGCTTCCAATCTTGCTACGGGGGCAAATGTTTCATCAAAATCTATCCCTTCTTGGCAATATCCTTTGGCTACTAGTCTTGCTTTGTTTCTTACCACAGAACCTTCCTCGTTCATCTTATTTACGAACACCCATTTGGTGCCAATAACATTTTGATGCATGGGTCTTTGCACTAATTCCCACACTTTATTTCTTTCAAACCGATTGACTCTTCTTGCATAGCTTGAATCCAATGTGTGTCATCCAATGCTTGTGACACATCTTTTGGCCTATTTGCGAGATGAAGCATGTGAACATAGCCTCTTGTTGAGTTCTCGGATCTTGTTTTGACACCTTCTCTTATATCTCCAATGACAAGTTCGTGGATGGTCTCTCGGCCATCTTACATCGAGTTGGAGTAAGTTAGGCCGGATTCGATCGACTTGCATTTTGTGTTGGTGTGGTCGACTCTCTCGTTATCACTTAGCCGCAAATTTTCCACTGTTTTTGAGATTCAGCTATCTCATCTTCTTCTCAATTGATAATTCCAAACTTCCACTTCAAGATAGGGACTCTTCGTATGGTTGGATGATTCAACATCGGTGACTCTTTCAATGTCTTCTCCATTTACATTTGGCTCATCGAATACTACATGAATGGATTCCTCTCAGAACCATAGTTCTTTTGTTGAGTATCCTGTAGGCTTTGCTTTCGGTGAGTATCTGAAGATACCCTCATCGACTTTAGCATCAAAAGCCTTTAGGTTGTCTTTGCCATTGTTGTGGATGAAGCATTTACATCCAAATATTCTCAAATATGCAACACTTGGTTTTCTTCCAATCCGGATCTCATAAGGAGTCCTTGTCACCGTGTCTTTATCATACATCCTGTTTTTGGGTGTAGCAGTGTCGTTGATTGCTTGACCCAAAATATTTTTGGTAACCCCGCTTACTAACATGGTCCTTGTTGCTTTTTGAGGGTTCTTCCTTCTTTCTCGCAACTCCATTCTCACGGAGTCCTTGTCAGCTGAGATAGTTCATGACCAATACCATTCTCAATACAAGATCGAGTTATTATTCCATTGACAAACTCGATTCTCTATCGATTTTATTTTGATAATGGTTTGACTCTTCTCATTTTGAATCCTCTTCATCACCGTGTGGTAGTTTTTGTAGAGTTTCTTTCTTCTTGCACATGAATATTGTCCATGTATATCTTGAGTAGTCATCTACTACCACCAAGGTGTATTTCTTTCCACTTATCTTTGGCCGGGTTCCACTTTGGGCCAAATAGATCCATATAAGCGGATGCAATATTCTTGTTGAGGATGGGCATGTCTTTTCTTTGAATGACGACTTGATTTGTTTTCCGCCGACATGCATCACATATACTCTCCTTCTTGTATATCTTTGAGTCCGAAGTCCTTCTACAAGATGACTTCTTGCCACTTGTTAAGTGTTTTGAAATTCGGGTGACTCGGCTTTTTGTGCCACGACCAACTTGATTCAATTTGTACTCTTTTGCTAGTAGACATGTCTTTGGGTGTTGCGGTTGACCAATCCACTACATACATATTTTTCTCGTCTACATCCTTGCAAAGACCACTTCATTTGATTCAATATCTTTGATTTGGCATATACCCATGTTGAATCCAACATTGTAGCCCTTGTCACAGTCGATCGATACTCGATAAGTTGAAGTTGAGTCCTTCAACATATGCAACATCTGTGATTTCTAATCCATTCCTCTTGATGGATCCAATGCCTCTTATTTCACCCTGAGCTTCATTTCTCCAAATATGACTTTTGCTCCTTTAAACTTCCTTGAATTTTGACAGATTTTTCTTGTTTCTGTCATGTGTCCGAATACCACTATCCATGTACCAGTTCCTTGGCACTCACTGTTCCTTGAACTCGCAATCAAGGAAATTAAGTTTTAGGTACCCATATTTGTGCAGGTCCCGAGGGGTTAGAATTGTAAGATGATCCAACCAACTTATAGCCAAATGATTTGACTCTAAGGGGTTGCCATCTATCGATGCCATAATCATAATTAATCCTGGCAAATTGCTTGGGGATTCTAGGTTCATACAACTTGTCTCTTTTTTGTCTGTATGTACTGTATATGTGTTTTAATTGCACTTCGCTTCCCAGGTAATTGTGGTGTCTTTGAGTGTAGTGCCTAGGTGCATATGTGTCTTGATGAAAGCTCTTATGCTTTTGGAATGGCCTTTCTTGAGTTCTAGGCATTTGCCATTTGGGCTTATATTCCATAAGTCCGTCTTTGATAGTTCACATTATTCCAATCACTTGGCTTGGATATTTTCTACCATTCCCATCATATGTATTTCTTTTATGGGTTTTCTGGGATTTTTGGTAGCTCGCTTCTTCTTTACTGAGTATTTTCTGCTTGGAATTTCTTTGGGACTCGGCCAATCTCTTCACTGCCTTTCAAGACACTCAACTGGCCTTTTCCTTTGTAACCAAGGCCGCCATTGCTTAGATTGTGCTTTGGAGTGAATGTGTGTGCACCATTTAGAGTTTTGGATTTTTCGGACTCTTCATGACTTGAAGATCCTTTTTCCAAAATTACTCTTGAGGTTTGACATGGCACGAGGAATTAAATCCTAAGCTTTGTCTTGTCTCCACATTCTCTTTGACTCATAATAAGATCATCCAATGATTTAGATGCCTTAGTGAATGAGGCAATAACATTTTTGAGGTCATTCTCCCTCTTTTCTATAACAATAATTTACTCGCTACTAAATTAGCATTTTCACCTTTTAAACTTTCATTTTCAACGGCTATTTGACTTAGAGTACTCGGCTCCTTAGTCGGCTTTGAGTTTTGACTTTTGAGTAAATCGCTTTTCCTCATTCAATAGTGTGTGTGAGGATTTAATGTGTTCAAAATCTTTCATCATTTTGCTTAATGAATCATAAAGATCGAGGTGATGAAGTGTGTGTGTCACAATCACTATCACTAGTGTCGAGTTTGTTGAGTTAGATTGTACCTCATCTTCTTGATCTTGTTCTTTGGCCATCAAGCGGATCGGGCTTCTTCTTCGAGTCACTTGAGTAGTCAACACCGCTTCACTCTCAATCACTGTCTCTTTGACTTGGCTTTCAAAGTGATCTCTGCACCATCATTGCCTTTTTCCTTTCTTGTCTTCTTTCTCAAGACCTTCCTTTCTTCTTCATCTCTCTCAGTATTTGTTGACTACAGGATATGGACGATCAATGGCATAGTGACCTGGTTGTCTAGTTCCAAAGATAGATATTCAACCTTTTGATCGACTCTTTCCATTCTTGGATTGTCACCCTTTGATACTCAACTTTTTGATGATCTTTCTCTTGGTTGGCCTATCTTCCCTTGATTTGGAGGGAGCTGGAGTGTCTTCCGGAAGATTCGGCCTTTCCTCTTTTGTAATTCTTATTGAAGAACGTGTTGAACCTCTTAACCATCGGGGCTATTTCTTCCGGGTCAATGACTTTTTCGACTTTGACCTCACTCTCTTCCCATCTTTAACAATTAGAGCAAAAATGCTTGGGTACAAATCGTTGTCTCTTCTTGGTCTTTCCTTCTCCAAACTCAAACTCGTAGGCTTTGAGGTCCGAGAATAGTTCATGGTTGGATGTCTTTGATAGGTCCATGGAATGTCTCGGTGCCATGACCTTCATTTCCCATTCACCGAAGACTTTTTAGGATCTTCATACATATTTCCTTCTGTGTATATTCCTTTCCAAGTGTAGACGACTCATTTGTGATTTACGTAAACCGAGCATCCGTTGATCCAGGTTTTCTCCCGAGATCATTTTGAAGTTCTCAAATTTCTCACATCGCCACCGATAATTTGTTTTCTTTGATTTGCTCGAGCCTTCACAAATAAATGTCAACTTGTCCCATTTCTTTAGCCGTTTTGCATGATTTGACTTTATTGAACATGGCTTTGTCCAAGGTTTTGTAAAGGATGTCCTTGGCTACATTGTCCAGTTGTATCTTTTTCTGTCATCACTTGTCCACTCGATTCTTGGTTTTTCAACCATGACCGGTTTGGGAGAAGATCTTCTTCTCCTTCACCGCAACTCTTCGTGACAAACCGTTGTGTTCACCTTTAATATTTGCGGAGGCCCATCTTCTATCACTATCCACATCTCATCATGTAATGCTTTGATAGATGAGCCCCGCATACGAATTTTCCAATCATCAAATTCTTCGATAGTGAACATAGGGATGCGTGTCAAATTTGCTTCCATGATAATGACTTTTAATAAAAAGAGTTTTGAAGGTTTAAGTACTAAAGCGAGACTTTGAAAAGTTTGGAGATCTAGTTCGAGAACTGTGCGGAGGTTCAATGAACCAACCGCTCCGATACCACTTGTAGGTCCCAAGGGGTGTAAGTGTAAGGTTTAGAAGGGGGTTGAATAAACCTTACCAAATTTTCGATTTAGTCCTTTTAAATCTACGAGTTGATTCTACACACCGTCTCCTTGATGGACAATCGAATTAGTCACTCAAGAGAGTTAATCTCTCAACGAGACTTAATTTGAGTCATTGATGGAGAACTCACTTTGTTGGCTATAATTTAACTCAACTCGTGGTTTTATTTTTAGCGGAAGACTTAACACCCTTAAGTTTGATTAAGCAAGATTTTAGAGCTTGATTTAGTACTTATAAATTATCAAATGGATAGCAAATTTATCGTGAGATATAAGCGATTAAAAGTGCATGAATTTAAATCTTTGAAATGTAAATGACACGTGAAGTTTTTATAGAGGTTCGAAGATGGGGTAATTCTTCTACTCCTCTCTTCTCCAACTCTGGAGGAATCCACTAAGTAATGATCGGTTTACAAAGTGGTAACAAAGATACAAGTCTTGATCACAACAAATTTCGACTTGATCCTTAGGGACTCGATGCCTGAGACGCCTGATCACTCACCGGCTTCTCGTGACGACTCGAACCTTCTTCACAGAAAGCAATGCGCTTGTTACTACAACTCACTTGCTCAAGCTCTTTGGATTTGATCACGAAGCCCTCCAAAAGCTTAAGACTTGGTTCAACCTTGAACCTTTCTACAATCCTTCCCGGAATGTAGACCCATTTTCTTCAAAAGTTTCCTCTTCAACTCGATTGAAGTTCTCTTTCCTTCACGGTGAGTGTTGGATTGATGTACTTCGTAATGTAGGCTTGAGGATTGAGAATGTTTCGGTTTTTCTAATATGCTTGTATATCTCACGTGTGTGTGTCATACATGTATCACTCTCTTCTCAAACAAACTCCTCGGCCTTTTATAGTGAACTTTCAAAAATTTGCCCGTTGAAGAGATAGGCTTATTTTTGAAAGTCACTTGCGTCGTTGGCTTGTCTTGTTGCGCTTCTTGGAATTGTCTTTGTTTTCCTCGTATGAATTGTTCTTTCACCTTTTTCAGTTCGACACGGTGTAGTGCTTCCCATTGGTTCATTCCTTTTGCACGCTTCGGTGAGCACTCCAAGAAAGGTGGTATGGAGATATTACTTGTTTAAGTAAATCTCTTGATTTCTCTGCAACGATTCTTTTACAATTATCTCGACTTGATCGCTTTTCCTTGCTTTCCCAGGTGACTTAGAGTCGCCTTCCAATCATCGATGACTCTTACACTTCAACTTGAGACTTGGATTTTCTTGAGTTGACTTGGATCGATGCTCCACTCACCGCATCTCAGCTTTCTTCTTCATAGAGTTCCCGTCTACTCTTCTTTGCCATATTCAATTTGTTTCAAAGAAGGTCTTCCTTCCGGTCTTGTTTCAAATGTACTTCTTTATATTATGGCGTGGTGACTTAACTCGGCTTTGCCACTCTAATTGTTACAATACATTTTACAGGGAATTGGGGTGCCAACTTTCTATTCTAAGTTTTACATAGCATTCATCAAAATCTAAACAATAAAATTCCTAACAATGGTGCCTATAAAAGCCAAGAGTTTGAGTTAAAAAGGAGATATAATTCATGTAGTATTCATTGATAGAGAGATTCATTGTATATTCATTGTATATTCTAAGTTTCAAAGCAAAATACATTGAGAGGATAAAAGAGAGGTAGAGTTGGAAGTTGAAGAGCAATAGAGGAGAAGGCTTGGAGCTCAACATCATTGCAATCAACCAAGGAGGAAGTCTTGTATTGGTCTTGAATAAGAGCTAAGTACACCATGTTCATTTTATTCATATCTTCTTGTGTAGTATATTCTTTTGACAAAGCCATGTGTAGCTAAATTTCTAGTGTTTGAATGTAATGAACTCTAGAATGAATTTGTGATTAAGGTTTGTATGTTTTTAATAAAATCTTCATGTTTTGTGTGATTCACTTATATTATGCTTTATTCATTCAAATTGGTATATACGCAATATTGATTTGAAGTTTATTTTTCATCCGGAAATCGAGATTCATGGTGAAATAGAACCTATATAAGCGAAAAGAGTTGCATGCAATCCTAGATATAGGGGCGACATAAATCTTCCTGGATTAGGGTCAAACCTAATATGGGAATTCACAAATCGTTATAATCTTTGTCTTGGGGTTTTAACTAGAAAGAGATTTCATTAATCAACTTGAGATTAGAAGTTATTCGCTCGATAGAGGTTTAACTTAAATCGGGAATTTCTACGGTCCATGAAACATGAGAGATTTTACTAAAAGAGGTTGGTTTTTGCTTAAGGGATTATGGTTGTATTTTTATCTTGTTAAATCACAAAAACATTCTAGAGGATTTACATTCAAACACATTTCTAGCTCTTGATTTCTTAATTCTACAATCTATTTTTATTTGATCTTTTGTAAGTTGCAATTATTTTAAAATTCTCTATTTTTCATTTTCATTAAACAAACAAAACTCAAAATTGCTAGATTAAATAACAAAAAAGACGGTAATTATTAGTACTTACAATCCTCGTGGGAATGACACTTGGACTAATAATCTATACTACAAAACGATAGGTGCACTTGCCTATGGTTTTTTAGAGTAGCTTTTGAGCCATCAAAATTGTTTTGGTTAGTTTTAGTATTTTAAAAGTTAGTACACATATTAATTAATTCTATTATTTTATTGTATTAACAGACATGTCATCACAAAATATAGATATTATTGTATATTTTGGAGGACAAATTGTACAAGATGGGTTCACAATATCTTATGACGTGGTCCAATTATAATTCATAGACTGTCTCGGATGACAAAGTTGGATGAATTGATTAGAAAACTATACCGATTGTTAAATATTGATAGTAACCATTTTCAGTTGAAGTTGTTCGTTAAGTATAGCTCCGGAAATCATTCACGGTTAATACCAATAACTAGTGACGAGAATTTATGATTTTTCTTTGATCCGATTTCAAAAATTCCATTTGTCGATGTATATGTTGAAACAGAACAAATACAAAATATAGTCATACCGGACATCGAAAGGAATCCTGAATATTCTCAATATGTGTCCTTATTAAGAGATGATACTATTCCAGATATTGGGGGTAGTTCTGGGCAGTATAACTTGGGAGGTGATTATGTTCCGGATGTTGGTGCTAGTTCTAGGCAGTATAATCTTAGAGCTAATGTTGGACATGATGAAAATGTGGATGTTGAAAGAATGCCAGATCACTCAGCTGATAGCCACGTGAACCAAGAACGTGCTGATTCAGAACCATCATGTGACGAAGAACACGAAGATAATAATGACGATGATAATGATGGTGTAGGAATTTCTGATTTTGATGAAATGTATAATGAGCAAGGCCGAGAGAATACCTCACGACAGGATGAAGTCCCAATTCCTCCTGCCCCGCACGTGCCTACAGATGGGTCGTATCGTCTTCGTCCTATCATTCCATTTTTTAGTATGGCATATGCAGAGATCCCTATAGATTCTTCTGATGTTCCGGTCAGACGTTCATGTTACGATCCCGAGAAAGGTGTTCTTGAAAAAGGAATGGTTTTTAAGGATAAGAAAAGACTACAAGTGTGTGTGAAAGATTATTCTGTGCGATTTGCAAGACGAGAGTACCGCGTCGTAGAGAGCAGTACAAAGTTGTGGAAAGTTGAATGTTGCCATAGCACGTCTGACATGGTATGTGATTGGAGTCTTCGAGCAATACTGAAACAAAAAATTGGATTATGAAAGATTACAAGATATGGTGGTGACCACACATGTCTAATGAATGAGATTTCCATTGATCATCGAAATATGTGTAAAATTATAATTGCACGTTTGTTGGTGGGTAGTGTTCAATGTGATCCAGGGTGTGCTATCAAACATGCCCAACATCAGCTAAAAGAAAAATATGGATGGGAAATATCATATCACAAGGCATGGCATGGCTTGAAACGTCTGAGGAGAATGTTTATGGCACTTGGGAGAGTTCGGTTAGAATGTTACCAAAGTACATGGGTGCTTTCTGAAAATGGAATCCTGGGATCGTTGTTGAGTGGGTTCATAGAGAGGTGGATGTGCGCGGTATCCGAACACTATTTTATGTATTTTGGGCATTCAAACCATGTGTCGGGGGTTCAAACATTGTCGAAAAATCATCGTGTTGATGGAACTCATCTATATTGCAAATACAAACACAAGTTGTTGATTGTCGTGGTTTAGATGCTAACAATATGATATTGCCCTTGCTTTTGCCATAGTGGATGAAGAAACATATGGTTCTTGGAGATGGTTTCTTCACATGCTTTCTACGCACATAGTGCAAGTGCGAGAGAGAGTGTGTATTATCTCGATCGACATCGTGGTCTAATGACAATAGGGGAGAACCTGGACTTTTCACCACCTCGTGGAGCTCATCGTTATTGTCTCACCAAAACCTAAGTTTGGAGATAATTTTGAGCAAGGAAGTTCTTCACGCCATGACTGATGTTTAATATTCCAATTGTTGTATGATTTTAAATTGTGTTATTTTTAGTTGTTTTTAAATTATGCCATTTACTTATGTTTTTAAATTGTGTAATCGGCTTCTAGGGTTTAATATATAACCGGGTTGTAATGAATTTGTTATTTTACATTTCGAAAAGTGGTGTATGCATTTTAGTAATTTTTACAAAAAACCGAAAATAAAAAAGAAAAAACTGAAAAAAAGATTACACAGTCTCTGTTTTCTAAATCCAAAAATTAAAAAAAAAATAAAAAACTAAAAACAGAGATTCAATCTCTGTTTTCTAAATTAAAATTTTAAAATTTTTTTTATGTTGATTAGAAAACTGAGTTTGAATCTCTGTTTTCTAACGGATTTAAAAAAAAAAAAAAAATAATGATACGATCATTGTTTTCCAGAAACCTGTAAAACAACGATCGATTTTCGAATTTTTTTTTTTTTGCGGTATTTTGTTAATTTGATTTTTAAATGGCAATACTTTGTTAAATTAGCCATGTGGCAGGTGCTATGACACTCCGAAAACTGTGAAAAAACCTTTGAGGAGTTTTTCTACGGGAGATGTCCTTACTGTTTTATTCTCGATTCCAATCATTTTCTCAATCATTATAAAACACTGTACTGAATCCGTGTCATGGGATGATTATTTTATTTATCGTCCGTCACATTCTTTATATCCAAAGGCAACTTATTATTTATAATCGGAAGTCTTTACATATTCAAACTAATACCTAACATTGACAAAGTTTTGATAACTGTACTTTATGGATGAATTGGTGGTTTACAGGCTTAGTTTTGTGGAAATGTGAAAGACTTTTTAACCAACTTAATAAAACACAAATGTTGAAAATGTGAAATGATTTAATGACTTTTGTCTATTGGCATAATTAATGATCTGCGTCCCATGTTCTGAAAAGCTGTTCCAACTTGTAAGCCCTGGAAATTATTTGATTTAATCTAGTTGACAGCGCACGTAATCTTATGTCTCAAGATGGCAATTGGGCAGGACTTACCAGCACTTAAAATTATGCAGAATAAGACAGCATGAACAGGCGAGTTGAATTCGCCACCTCGTCCTTTTTTAAATTAAACTAAATTAATATATATATATATTATAAAATATTATTTACAAAATTTATTATTTATCAATTTATAAATATTAGATATAATATAAGAATATATAAAAATTATATTGTAATATATTTTTATATACAAAATATACATGAAAATATATTTTAAAAAAATCTAGGTTGGGCGGGTGACCCAAACAGGGAGGGCTGGACAGTGCCGCGGATCGATCAAAATTGTCATTCCTATTTCAATATAGAGATAGATTACATGTATGGACCCTAAAAAAAAAGATAGATTATGTGTATGGAAGATGATGTTGGTATTATACACGTGACAAGACAAATTACTATAAGACAAAATCAACCTAAGGGATTTACATAATTTTGAAAGTTCTTTGGTTTTTATTATAATTATGCTAACCTGAGTTTTTTCTTTTATAAAAAAAAATAGCCCAATAAAGAATGAAACATATATGCAAATATCATTATTGCACGATTTTAATTGAGAATCTACATATTTTCTCTAATAAAAAAATGTGTTAAAAAGAATGTATTTTACAATGTTGATCAAGTCAAAAATTGATCTCGGGTGGAATATGAATGTGAAACAGAGATATGAACCCTAATATGATAGTATATATTGAGGTAATTTCGGGAGACATTAAATGTAAAAACAACTCGTACATCACCCGTGATAGAAATAACTCATTTATACATGTAGAGTTGGACATAGTCTAAGACATTTTTGCTCTCATGTGGAGGACACGTGCTTTCGAATATTCTATCGGCGGTGACCGCTATATGACAAAGTACAAAACTTGTATAATGTGTATATTAAAGTGTTAAAAATGTTTAGTTCACATGATGAAATGCAAAAACGCGCATAGTTTAGGAACTTAGCGTTTTTTCCTCATATTTTTTCCCTTATAAAGCTAGTATATCAAATTTTCATTATCTTTCTAAAAATTGCATTTTTAGCTAGAAAGCTCTCTTGTCCTATATAAAACAGCCTAAAAGTTCATACATAAGTCCAACATAATCCAACTTAGTTTATTTTACCCATAAGTTTGATCCAATATAATATAAAGCCAATCACTTGAAATGAAATATGATCGGATCACTTTTTTTCCGACTCAAAGTATCCCCCACACCGGTAGGGGGCATATACTCCACACTTCCTAATGACTATGAGACATCCGCTCTCCTAGGGATGGTCCTAATCTCCGGGGAGGAAGAGCAAACCTAACCTCAAAACTCCGCGTTAGTCGAATCGAACTTGAGACCTCGGTTGCAATTGCAACCCCTCAACCACCAGGCCAACCCCGAGGTTATTGAATTACTTTTCAAATACAAAACTATCATGATTTAAGGATTTCTTGCTCCATTAGTTCTTGACACCACTCAAACCGCCCTTAATGTTTAGTTTAATTATTAAAAAACTTAGTTATTGATAATTGTTCTTTTGTATATGTTTTAATCTATTAATTCAATAGATTTTGATTGTTTTGTCACAAAAATCATAGTCTTTTTATCTTTTCTTGAGCATTTTATTACGGGATATTTTTAACATTATAAGTGGAGCAAATTGAGCTAACATTAAGTGAAAAATTCAAGAAAATCCCACATGGCCAGGGGGTGTCAAACAATATGGCCACGTTCAAATAGGACGAAAATAAAAAGAAAAAAAAAAAAAAGCTCGACACGGCTAGGCCATCTTGGCTAGACGACTGATGGACTAGTCTCACGAAAAAAATCGGACGGCCAGACACGTTCGTGTCGGATCACTTTTCAATAATAAATTCAAGCGGAATTTGTGGAAAAATCACCAACCACTTTTGACCACTTTTGTGCAAGGTTGCGATATCGCTAGCGCTAATCGGGCGGCAAATGGCGCTGACTGGGCCTGAACTTAGGCGGCGCTAGAAACATCATGTTTTTCTTTTTTTTTTTTTTTTTTTTTGCCGATTTTTGGCCGATTTATTTCGACTAGATCGCTAGATGACCGCCTTGTTGGAAATTTACCACTCAAAAGACATAATTTTATCGACCACTCAAATATTACAAGACACACCTCACCACAACTTCACTCAAACTCAATATTACTTAGAAGCTTTGCTTCACTCACTCACTTGTTTTTCTTCTTAACTTGATACAAAATAAACCACCAACACCACCTATTTATACTAAAACTTCATCTAGATCAATGGTTAAGATTGATTCTCACCAACCTTAATCCAATGATTATCTTTTATTTCCATCTACCACATTCACCTACCACACCAACAACTTAAAATCAACTACCAAACTCATCTACCACAATTAATCATAAAATAAGTTTATAATTCAACACTCCCTTTAAACTTATTTTATAATCCCAAGTGAACTTCTCAATCTTGCAAAGTCTTCATACTTCAATGGTTTGGTAAAGATATCAAACAACTTGATCTTGCGACTTCACGTATTTCACTTGAACTTCTTCTCCGGCAATGCATTCTCTCGATGTAATGGTATCAAGTATCAATATGCTTGCTCCGATTATGAAATACCGGATTCTTGCCAAAACTATTGTCGACTTGTTATCAACATAAATCTCTGTTGGATCTTCTTGTGACATGCTTAATTTTTTAACAAATTCCTCAGCCATATTGCATGACTAACACATGATGTAGTCGCCACGCACTCACTTCACATGTTGAAATAGTGACTATTGGTTGTTTCTTCGATGCTCAAGTGAAAACAAAGATTTCCCATGAAAAATATGAAGCCAATTGTACTTTTTCGATCATCAAAAGTATCTCCCGCCCAATCACTATCACTATACCCAACAAGCTTATAATCATTAGAAACCGAATAAAATGGACTAAAGTTGATTGTACCTTTTAGGTAACGAAGAATTCTTTTTCGTCAGCTTGAAATGTGTGGTGGTTGGATTTTCCATATAGCGACTCACAAGTCCAATCAAGCGTAAAGAATATCGGGCCTTGTACAAGTTAAGCACCTCAAACACCCAACTAGACTTTTGAACAGTGTTGGATCCACTTTATTTCCTTCATCATCCTTGCACAATTTCAATCCATATTCTACTTGGTGTGTTTATTGGATTGCAATCATCCATCTTAAACTTCTTCGAATCTCTTTTGTGTAGCCTTCTTGTGAGATGAATATCCCATCATCATTCTCGCTTGATTTCGATTCGAGGTAGTGAGCCATCAACCCAATGTCGTCATTTCAACTCCTTTGTCATCGCTTTCTTGAATTTTTGGAACAAGCCTATATTGTTCCCCAAAAAATCAAATCATCAACGTACAAACAGACAATTAAAACATCATTATCCTTGTTCTTGATGTAAAGAGCATGTTCGTAGGGACATTTGGTGAAGCCTTTCTCTTGCAAGTATTTGTCAATTCTACTATTCCATGCTCTCGGTGCCTATTTCAATCCATAGAGTGCTTTCTTTAACTTCAAGACTTTATCTTCTTGTCCGTGAACCACATAGCCCGGCCGTTGTTCAATGTAGACTTCTTCTTGTTGGAATTGGTCTTTGAGAAATTGGGTGTTGACCCGATTTTGACCAATTAATTAAGTGGTTTCCATTTGTGAAAAATGGAATTAAATTATTTGTAAAAATTATACTAAAAGAGTAGATGAGAATAGCATTTGAATTTCTCAAACCGGTTCCGGTGAATGAGAAATTAATGCTAGAAAGTTAGTCACTTATTGGTCGGGGGATCCGGGAACAATAATTGGTCGTCGAATTCCATTTGCTTCACAAAACTCTTGGAATTCCTTCAAGTGAATTCTTCTCTCGATCAGTTCGCATGGCTTTAATGTGAAGACCACTTTCTTTCTCCACTGCCGCTTAAACTTTTGAATGCTTCAAACACTTCTAACTTCTGCTTCAAGAAATAAACCCAAGTTTTTCTTGAAAAATCATCAATGAATAGTATAAAGTAATTACTTTTACCGAATGAATTTGGCTTGATAGGACCACAAACATCGCATGTATGAGCTCAATCGGCTTTTGGAATCGGAACATGACTCTTTAGGAAAGTTTTGCCTCGAATTGCTTCCCAAAACATCCTTCACAAAGTTGATCGGGATGGGCGTCTGAAGGTAAACCTCTCACCATATTCTTCGATAGTAACTTGAGTCCTCCAAAGTTGAGATGTCCAAATCTTAGATGCCACAACCATGATGAATCTTCATAGCACATCTTGAGACACTTTGCTACATCGGTTTGAATGTTGAGCGAAACATTCTATTTTTGACATAGGTACCTGACAATCAAGTTATTCATATTGTCTCTTATAGAAAGGTTATTGTCTTTCAAATGAATATCATAACCTTTCGCTAAGAGTTGTCCTGCATCAATATATTTGTTTTCATGGTGGGTACATAATAAACATTAGAAATAAATTGATGTCTCCCATCTTTCAAGCGAATAAGGATTGTACCTTTTCCTTTACGCTACTTTAGAATCATCACCGAAAGAGACATTGCCACTTACAAATTCATCAAGTTCTACAAACATTGTTCGTCTCCCACACATATGATTGCTAAAGACTGTATCTAGGTACCATGTGTCATCTTGACCTTCACCGTTATCGTTTCGTGTTAGATGCAAAACATTAGCACCATCTTCTTTCTTTTCTTCCACCAAATTGGCTCTCTCATTAACTCGAGTATTGGGATTTCTACAATCTCTGGCGTAATGACCAAACTTTTGACAATTATAACATTGAACTTGAGATTTATCATACCTCGAGTATGAATTTCCTCTTCCACGGCTTCTTGTGGAACTTTCTCCTTGCATATAGTTGTTGTTGTTGAAATTATTGTTTGAATTCCAACCTCGTCCACGACCTCGACCTCTTCCTTGTCCACGACCTCTTCCACGTTGACTTCTGTTATTGTGGAAGTCTTCATTCTTGGTTGGCCGGACTTGCATGCTTAAGGAGTTGATCCGCAACACCCTTTTTCTTCTTCTTTTCTTCATGGGCTTGCACGGTGAACCAAGAAGTTGTTCAATTGTCATAGTTTCGAGGTCTTTAGTTTCCTCGATGATAGTTGTAATACTATCAAAATTTGCATCAAAATATCGTAAAATTTTCTCCATAATGACTACATCTTCTAGTTTTTCACCATTTCTTTTAGTTGATTAGAAACGGTCAAAACTCTAGAAAAGTAATCGAAACAAGTTCACCTTCTTTCATTTGCGCGTGAATCAAACTCTCTTCTCAATGTTTGTAGTCGTACTTTTTAACTTTATCTTCTCCTTATAAGAGACTTGGAGCTTATCCCACACTTGTTTAGCGTAAGTAACACTTGAGATTTTCTCAAATCCATCATCATCTAAAGCTTGGTAGATGAGGAAAAGAGCCTTCTTGTCTTTCTTTCTCGAGTCCTTCAAACTATACTTTTTCGTAGAGGATAGTGTTGACTCGTCTTTAGTCTCTTCATAGCCTTTTCCACGACTTCCCATACGTCACGTGCTCGAGAAGTGCCTTCATTTTGATACTCCGTTTTCAAAGTCGTTTCCCTTAAGTTGTGGAACTTGGAATGATGCCACACTCGCCATGTGAATTGAAGATTCGACTAACAAATGAACCGAAAAAAATCTTGGATTTTTTTACTTGGTCAACGGTCAACCCTTGGTCAACTATCAACTTGACTTGGTCAACTCTATGAGTTGACTCAATACTCTCAACCCGATCTCACTATGTATAAAATCTCAAGAAATTATTTTATGACGTGGAAGATCAACCAAAGCCGCAACCACAGAGCATACTTAAATTTCACGAGATTTTATAACCGTGGCTCGATGCCACTTTGTTGGAAATTTACCACTCAAAAGACATAATTTTATCACCACTCAAATATTACAAGACACACCTCACCATAACTTCACTCAAACTCAAATATTACTTAGAAGTTTTGCTTCTCACTCACTTGTTTTTCTTTCTTAACTTGATACAAAATAAACCACCAACACCACATATTTATACTAAAACTTCATCTAGATCAATGGTTAAGATTGATTCTCACCAACCTTAATCCAATGGTTATCTTTTATTTTCATCTACCACATTCACCTACCACACCAACAACTTAAAATCAACTACCAAACTCACTACCACAATTAATCATAAAATAAGTTTATAATTCAACACGCTGGACCCGATTTTTGGCTAACTTTTTGCCGCCAGGCGGGCGCGCTAGACCGATTTTTGGCCTGGCCGATTTTTTCACCGATTTGGAAAAATCGAATCGCCTTTAGGGGCGCTAGCGCTATTCGACCACCGCAGGCCGATTTCACAACACGCTTTTGTGGTGCCTTTAACACCCCCATTTTGTTGCACTAAGTCCCTACATTCCAACATTATAAATTGATACCTTGAAAGATGATTTAACTTAATTTAAGGATTTTAACTAGAAATATATTTCGGTTAATCAACTTAAGATTAGGAGTTTTCACTTAAAAAAGCGATGGGATCTTTTCCAAAGCCGTGTTTCATCTCCTATTCAACTGTGTGGATGATTGACACGTGTATTACGCTTACCATGTTAATTTTCAAGCATAAATCAAGCGAAATTGTAGGGTTCTAATATGGTAAGTGTAATACATCCTCGAATCATCCACACGGTTGGAATAAGAGATGAAACACGGCTTTGGAATAAAGATCTCATCCGACTTAAAAGAGGGTTTAACTTAATTTAAGAATTTCTATGGCACATGAAGCATGAGATCATGTTAAAAGGGATGGTAAATCGCTAAGGGTTCAAAGTTATATTTTTTTTGTTAAAATCACAAAAACATCCTAGAGAGATTTATATTCGAACACATTTTTATCTCTTGATTTCAAATTTATATCTTCCTTTATTTAATCATTTGTAATTTGTTAATTAATTAGATTCTTTTTTTTTACAAAACAAACATCTGAAAATTGATAGATTAGATAACGAAAAGACGGTAATTACTAGTACTCATAATCCTCGTGGGAATGATACTCAAAACTAAACTATAATACAATAGTTACACTTGCCTAAGTTTTTTAAAATAGCTTTCGAGCCATCAATTGTCTTTTGGAATTATAAATATTCTCGGACATTTATTTTTAGCTTATAAAATTACACCATCAAAAGCCTCAAGAAGAGGGTACGTAATTACTAGGGAGTATTCATAATTTGTGAAAGATAACTCAAGTTTTTTACAATTAAGCTAAACCTCAAACCTCAAAGTAGTTTTTGTAATTATCCCCTACTTTTTTTTTTAAATTACTATTTGTACCAGTCCTTTTAAAGTTTAAACAAATGGCTAAAAAAAAATGCTATAGCTGGCATTCAAGATAAATTTATTTATTTTCCCTTCTTTTTTATTTATTTAGAAGCAGACAAACTGCAGTTGAAGAGGTCAATGAGATAATTTGTTTTTTAATGAATGCTTTAAGTTTTCTTAATATTGTTTGTGAAAAACTAAAAATATTGATTTTTGTCCAAACATGGCAGCAAGACAACCTAGCCAATAATAAACTAAGGCATATTACACACTGAAGTCACATTGTTAGTATTATTCTTTTTTTTTTGCTGGAGCTTTTGGACTTGTTCCTATGAGAATCTTTGTACTTTCTTTTCATATTTTGGATTTTTCTACTTCGTTTTAGACTTTGTTCTCCAAGTGGGATTTATTTTTTTGACTGCTGCAATTTTTAGTCAAGCTTGTTCCCACTATATATAATAATATAAATTTACTTCCTTTAATTTGCTTAATTAGAGTCATTGATGACGGCTCATTTTAACCAATTAATTATGTTAACGTACACTTATTATTTAATTGGACTTTGAAAGATAAATTTGTTGATAATTTGATTATAGAGAAGCATTTTTATCAAAATTCGTAAATAACACTGAACACAGTTAAATTGCAACTTAGTAAAGTGGTGTGCATGGCTATATGAAGTTAGCAATAATAGTCCTGCAATAATTAAAATTTGCGGAAAACTTTCATAACCCTCTATTTTAGTCATTTGGTCGTGGAAAGTTGGAAAATTTGACAAAAGTCTACGTGTCCACGTTTACGCCAATTCCACCGATGTGGATATCAATTTTAATTTGTTCTTGTGGACACACTCTAACCGGGATGCATATTCATATATTGGATGAATAACATATATACAATCGTGACATTATCTTATCTGGCGTTTTATTTATCCGATGTTTCCAAATGCTTTTTTTTTTCCGGAGCTTTTGTCCGAATATACATGTCAACTCACTTAATTAATGTCCACATTATGATTTCTAAAAAAAATAATGTCCACATTAGTGAAATTAATTTCTACATCAACATGTTTGGACGAAAGTGCAAAAACGTGAATTTTTTGGCAAATTTTCATCTCTAGCTACTAAATGACTGGAATTGAGAGTTTTTAAAAGGTACAAGGCTGTTTTTGCAACAAATCGTGATTTTAACAGAACTTTTATTGCCGAACTCCTATAGTTGCAGGACTAAAATAGCAAATTAACTTGAAATTGATGAGTCATTAAATTAAAACTAAAATTAATACAAACATGAAGTCAAAATCTTTGAGACTTGCAATTTTATTTTCTATCATTGAACATATTGGTCAGCTTGAAAATGGTTTTGTATTCGAATATGATCATATTCTAAATATTATTTATTAAGTTTTTATTAATTATTCTTATGTGTATATTTTTCCAGGAAAAAAATCTTATACGTGGTGTATAAACAATGCAAAAAAATTAAATAATTGAAGGTCGTAATCAGCTGCAGGCAACTTAAAAAAAAAATATGTTGCGTGAATTACCCAATTTTTCGTTTATTTTTCTGTCGTAAGAAAATCTGCATTGATTTTAGGACAAGGACAACAAATCAATTTTGGACTGATGGCATCACAATCACTAAACAGTGATTGTGTTAAAATATAGGAAATATTGTCAGAAAGACTGAGATTATCAGATTAACATGATCAAAACCAAATAAAATAAAATAAAGAACCATAGTCCCTGTAGATGCATGTCCTCATTATTTTCTTATATATCTGATTGAATATAAAAATTGGAATAATAATTAATACTCTTACATATATACTGTACATTGCATTAATCAGATCAACAGAAATCCACTAATTTTTCAGGGTTGATGGATTCAGATTTCTTGAATTCAGGAGATGGATTCTCTAGTTTCCATGAAAATTAAAATTAGAATAATTACAAAAACACCCTAAAATTTAGCGTAATTACACAAAAATCCAGCTTATCTTTTAAAATTACAAATATCCCTTATATTGTTACAAACACTCAGCCTTGAGCTTTGTATTTCCTAACAAATACCCCATCTTCAGGGGTGATTTGCACGATAGAAACAAATGTTAACAAGGTATATATAATTTTGAATGATGATTGAGTCTTTTTGTAATTTGGCTAAACTTCAAGGACAATGTTCAAAAAAGCGTTAGGCGCTAGTCGGACGGCGATTAGGGCCTAGCGCCTGGCGGAGCCTGGCGGGGTTAGGCGGGGCCTAATTAGAAGAATAACGTAGGCAAACATAACGTGGCGGAGATTTCTAGAAAAGTGCTCAAGGTAGTTATAATTATCCCCAAAATTAACATCAGAAAGGGTGCATTAAAGGTTGCAGTTAATGCAGTGAAAAATATTTGCAAACTCTAAAAACAAGTGATTCTCGGCTTGTAGAAACGCAGAAAAACTAATAAGATTCACTTTTTTTTAGAATTTGCAAACACTCCCTACGTACTAAAACACGTCATTTCCAAAACAAAATTGCAAATTAAGAAGAGAAGATGTTTTTCTACTATGTACTTTCTTAAAATATGTTTTCATCAAAATCCCAAAATAAAAAAGAAAAAAATAAATAACATTTCCCCACAAATTAAACAGATTCTAGGACTACTCCAAAATTTTAAAATCATACCATACCATTGATAAAAATCTCCATCAGATCATATCATTGATTCAACATTTCTTCTTCTGTCTTGATCTCATCCACAAAGAAATAATTGAGATTATTATTGCACATATTATTAGTGCTAATCAGCTCCTTAATCTCCTCAATACTGCAATCCACTGGATTCTGATCACTAAAACAAGTAGTCCCATTTGGTGAATATCCATAATTTGTAGTACCAAAAACGAATTTCTGATTTTCATCAACCCCATTGTTGCTGAAATAATTACTCCCATCAGATGAAGTACTACAGCTGGCTTCACCACCTCCAAATGTAAGGAAATTATTGTAATTATTAGAAATTGGAGTTGTGAAATTGGGGGAAATTATGGGCTCATAAAAAGCCCTAATTGGGGTGGTGTAACAATTTTCATAAGGTGATGGTAATATTTGTGAATATGGAGATGATGTGGGGTTTTGGGGAAAGGAATTATTGGGTGGTGGTGGGTACATGGTAGATTGGTGAGGCCTCGTTTGGTATTGGGTAGAAGATGGATTAATTAAGCCTAGCTGGAGTTTCTTTTTGAGCTTTGTGTTCCAATGGTTTTTGATATCATTGTCTGTTCTGCCTGGTAATTGAGCTGCTATTATAGACCACCTGCAATATTATTTTATTTTTAAATTTTTGTGATGAGAAATTTGAATGTGTAAAAATTCCATAATTCAAAAGATTAGTGACATATTTGAACTTTTATTTAACTGAACCAGTTTCATCAAAAGATATAGGAAAGTAATTTATCTGGTCATGTAATTTGGACTATTTCGAGACATAGTCCTTCAAGTCGTAGTCACCTTTAAATTTTTGTCGAATATCTTTTGAAAATTTAGACATTTAGTCATATTATTACTCAAATTGTATAATTTTATGCGAAATTGCTGACTATAGTTGATCAAGATCAAGCTTGTAAAAATTGGGATTTTGGTAATTTGACGCAAAAACTGACACCAAAACATTAAATTTTCTAAATTTTGTGTGTCAAAAATTTTGACCAAATCACAAAAATCCCTTAATTTCTTATACACGTTAACACCAAATCAGTCTTGTTAGCAATTAAGGTATAATTACACAATTCTCGTCAGAATTGGACTAAATTTCCAATTTATTTAATATGTTGGACCAAAATTATTATTTGATTTTTGTTAAGATGAGAAATTTAAATGTGTAAAAAATTCACAATTTAAAAGATTAGTGACATATAATTTGAACTTTTATGTAACTGAAACATAATTAGTTTGTTGCATCAAAAGATCTAAATTAAATCTAGCATGTGCTCAAATGCTAATGAAAGAATATATTTTTCTTTTAATTCTTCCTTCTTCCTTTTTGAAAAAAATAACTTTATTATTGTTATCAAGGGGGCAGTGGGGGCTGCTGGCCCCAAAATTTTCAAAATATTTTTTTCTTCTTTGATTTATTTGCTATTTATCTATATTTATGAGAAAAATACATTTGCCCTCCCCAAAAAAAAATTGAGAAAACAATCTTGCAATTGTATTCAGAAATAGGTTTCGCCCCAAATCTCAATTTCTGCATCCGCCAAATTTGTTATGTTATGTATATGAAAAAGATGAAAGATACTCAAAATTAATTAGGTGATGAGAAATAATTTAATAAAAATTAACCTGCTTCCAATGGTAGCAAAGAGGGTGCAAATAATTCTATCTTCATCATCTGAAAATTCTCCATGCTTAATATTTGGTCTCAGATAGTTCAGCCATCTCAGTCTGCAGCTTTTTCCACATCTTCTCAGACCTATATATAATTGGTGAAAAAACAGCACTATTTATTCAGTGTCCAAAACAAATTAAGCAGACAGAAAAAGGGCTAAAAAACAAGAAACCAACAAATTAAATTAACAAGATGATTAATTTAAAAAAAAAAAAAAAAAAAAAAATGACATACCAACTTTTTGTGGGAGAGCAATCCAATTACCCCAGTACCATTTTTTTCTCTATATATTCCTTTAGCTTTGCATCTTCTTCAGGTGACCATGGCCCTTTCTTCACATTTGCCTTGTCACAACATGGAGCTCTTCCCATCTCTCTGTGTGTGTGTGTGTGTGTTTGTGTGGATTTTTCACTTTTGAGAAAAGTCTTGATGTTTGTGAATTTGTCTAGAAGACTTGTTCTTTGTACAACAAGGTGTTATATATATATATATATATATATATATAGGCAAAATTGTAAAATTAGGCCTGTAACTAAAAGGAGATTGCGAAAAGATCTGTAAAATACTCAAATTGCAAAATAGTCATATTTTACAAAATAATCCTGCATATTGCATAATTTGCAAAATAGTCCAACAACTTATACTTGAGTCTCAATTTTAGTCCTAATTTCAGTGGCAATTTTGAAATTTCACGGATTTTGATCACGTGAGCGGCACATGTGACTCCCAATTTACGGTGAAATTAGGACCAAAATTGATATTCAAGATATCGATTCTGGGACTATTTTGCAAACCCATAACATACATAGTTACAAGACCATTTTGTCATCTAAGAATTTTAAAGGACCTTTTTGCGCACCGCCTTTTAGTTACGAGGACTAATTTTGTAATTTTCCTATATATATGATTACAAAATAAACCTGAGGTTTGGGCTGGTTACAAAAAAAAAAAAAACTAAAAATTTTGAAACTTGTAAAACTCCTTGAGATTTGATCCGTCTTACATTTTCTCCCTTCATAAGAAAAAACATTAATTTCAAACCTCCCCCTAAAATTTATGAAAATATTACGATTTACCCGAAATTTAAGCATGGGTGGTAATCTCCCCGACACAACACGATAAGCCGACATGAACCCGACCAAAAGTTATTGAGAAAAATCGAACATAAACATGAGGAATTTGTACCCAAACCAAAACGAATAACACGAACCCTACACATGTTACAAATTTGTCTAAAAAACGTAGTAATTTTATATTTTCATTAACTTTATATATATTTTAACCATAATCCAAAATCAACCCAAAACCAAACACGAACCCGACCTGATGACCAAATAACTATCACTAAATTTAAGAAAGAATCAAACCTGAGGAGTTTTTTTTTGTAATTTTGAAACAATTTTGGTTTTTTTTTTTTTTTGTAATCAGTCCAAACTTCAACGGTCTTTTTGTAATTATCCCTATATATATAAGTATGTACTTATATGTAGTTATATATAATTATTATAGTGAGAGATAACACAAGTCAAAGTTGGATACACTCTATAATTAATTTCAATTATCAGTTGTTTAATTAATCCTCTTCAGTGGCACTAAATTAATTAAACCGTCACATTGACATCACTTGGACGAAAACTCCTCCACTGATTTGAGCTTTATTTGTCTCTTTCTTCCCAAGAATCCAAAGACATGCCCAAGCAATATTAATGTCATACAATTCAGATAAATATGATAATTGGTCACTGTTCCAATTTTATTACCAATCTAAATTTACAGACAGATGATTGTGCATATATAAATATTTTTATTAAATTTGAAGCATAAATCAAAACCAAAATTGTGATTTTTTAATAGGGTAGTTTTTGTACACGTGCATCCATGTTGTGGAATGAGAGATGAAACACCTTATTGGAACGAAAGATCTTATCCGAAAAGATCTAGTGAGCCAAACTAGACTTGAATTCAAGATCAAATTACTATGCTTTTCCCCCTTTTTTTTGGGTTACTCCACAATGGTTCCCCACTAGATCTGCCACTAGAGCCCCGATCGATGATTAAATTAGGACTACAAATGAAGCAAGCTACTGCGTAAGCTATTCTGAAATTCGACTAAAAAAGCTCGTTTGAGTTTATTTAATAAGTCTCATTTAGATAAATAAACCAAGCTCAAACTTAGATATATTTTTCATTTAGCTCATGAACAAGCTCGTGAGTAGGCTCGTTAGTAAGCTCATATAAATTAAGCTAATAGTTTAACTTTGATTTTAACTTTTATATGTTTACTTATAACAAATATATATGAAAATATTTAAATAGACTTATTATTTCAATAAAATCATATATTATAATAAATATATTATTAATCCTCGATGTATCTAATTTTATTTTTGAAATAAACTAAAGAATAATTAAATTTATAATTTTTTTAATAAGTTATGAGTAGTGATTGGAGTAGAGGGGATAAATTTCAAAGAAACTGAAAGATACGGGGGTTGAACCCCTGGTCAACACCCTTATAAAGGGTTAGTGATATCACTTAAGCTAGAAGTTCGTGGTAATAATTAAATTTACATTAGGCTCAAAAAAAGTTCGTGACTCATCAATATATTCAATAATAAATGAGATAAACTCAAACTCTCAAAAGCTCGGTTCGATTTGGTCCAATCCAAAATTGGCGCCATTTATAGAAATTAGGTGCTTGATCCTTGTTTATAATCATGTCCATCCATGCACGTGCATAATTGATGTGGGATGTATCATTCCGAACATTAGCTAGTCATTCCATGCCACATCAAATTATATTTATCATAATAATAATTTTCAAAAGTTTAACACTATCGATATGCTATAGCAAATATGTCACTTATTGTCTATAATTATAATATAGATACAAGTTTTGTCATACTAATTAAATTTTCGAAATTATTATTATCTCTTAATTAATATGTTCAATATCATCATGACAAAATTATCTGTGGAATTTAACTAGAAATCTGAACCTTCGGATTAAAAAAATTTAGGGAGAACATTATAGATTATTATAATTTTCTTTAATTTCTTGCTCATCCTATACAAGTGGTTACAATCAAATTGGATTTTTTTTTAATCGGTCAATCAAATTGGATTTGATTAGCGTTAAGTTGAATACAGTTCATTGCATATTAGCCTTGCATGAAGTGACTGAGCTAGACAGATGCAAAGTCTGACTGAGCCAAATCTACTTTAGGGTTAATTATACAAAACCTTCTATGCTATGCACGATTTTGCATTTTGCCACTCTAACTATAAAGTTGGGGCTTCAAAAATATTTTAGAGGAAATTTTAATATATCCATGGCCAAACTTTCGCGGTTTTTTTCTATATTACTCCTTAAATTATTTTTTTCTAATTAATTCTCTAAACTACATGAAAATTTCTACGGTCTCATCTTATCCTCCCCCGGTGGAATATTCTGTCGATCCGCTGCGTGGGGAAGAGATGAGACTGCATAATTTTTCTTGTATATCTAGGGGTTAAGTAGAAAAAAATATTTTAAGGGGTAATGTAGAAAATCACGCAAGTTTGAGGTTATATTAAAATTTCCTCTAGCAATTAAATCAGCTTTAAAATTTCATCTAACTCTTCCTCAATTCTTAGATTTAGCTAGCTTACCAAGTTCGACTTTCCTCCGTGTACGCACCTAATTGTAAATGTTTGAATTGTGTGTGCCCATAAATATATGTGTA
This sequence comes from Rehmannia glutinosa, assembly GCA_016081115.2. Classification (NCBI taxonomy): domain Eukaryota; kingdom Viridiplantae; phylum Streptophyta; class Magnoliopsida; order Lamiales; family Orobanchaceae; genus Rehmannia; species Rehmannia glutinosa. The sequence goes on along the minus strand of JABTTQ020002059.1, from coordinate 26,908 downwards.
TAATCTGTTATACACATATATATCTGTATAATTTCATTGATTCTTAAAATGATGTTTCAGTTTGTTGGGTTCTTGACCCTTCCTTTTTTTTTAAAAAAATAAGTTGAGATTACTGGTTGAAAGGGAGGAGATATATTTCAAAGAAACTAAATGATACAGGGTTCGAACCCTGGTTAACACCCTTATAAAGGGTGAGTAATACCACTTGAACTACAAGCGGGTAGTTTTTGACCCTTCTATTATACGCATCAAATTAAAAAAAAAAAAAATCATCCGATGGAGATGAATGCCATTTATATATTTGATTAGGTTTTCAAAGCTTATATTATTTATCTTGCTTTAAAGAAATGTATGTGTTTCATGTCTAGACATTTTTCAGAGTCAGAGTAATTCGTTTGGAAATCATGTCATTTATATAATTTAATGCTTTAATTTATTTTTATACATGTGCACAATAAGTATAAATAAAAACCTATGTAAATTTTAATGTACCTACCAAACTATGCATACTTTTGGAATCACTCCCTAAACTATTTCCTTCGATTTAACCCGCTAAACTACACAAAATTTCTATGGTCCTCTCTCCTCCTCCCCCCAACGAAATATTCCCATCAGATCTTCAAACGGGGAGAAGGAGATGTGACTGTAGAAATTTTCATGTAGTTTAAGGGGTTAAATAGAAAAATAAAATAAAATTTAGGGATAATGTAGAAAATCGCGCATAATTTGGGGTTATTAATCCTATCAAGAGTGTGACATTTACCTTTAAAGTAGTTATAATCAAATATAAATTTCTTACAATTTAATTTGTTAAAGACTAATTGTAATTTGCTATTCGGGATATCGATTTACTTTTAAAAAAAATGATAAACTTATTTGGACATAAGATACCATTACCGTCTATGTCTTCGAATATGTTTTACTACTAGAATAAATTCAATTATCTAAGATCTATTATGTGATATATTTAATTAAAGTACGTACAATTGCCAGCACAGAACATGCATCTTTCATTAACAATATCTAATTAAAAAAAAAACCATAAATGTTTCAAAATTACAAAAAAAAAAAAAAAAAACCATCAGATATGTTTATGTGTTAATTTTAAGGGGGTAACTTTAATATTTGTATAAATATCAGGGGGTTTTTTATAAGACTTTTTTCTTATAAATGAGGAAAATATAAGACAGAATCAAACCTTAAGGAGTTTTTTGTAAATTCCAAAAATCTCTGGGGTTTTTTTTGTAATTAGTGTTGGTTTTTTGTGAAAATAGAAGAAGTGAGTTTTGTCCCACATTGCTTGTGGAACGAAATGGGTGAGAACCTTAAGGCTATTTAAAGAACGTAACTCATGTATGTTTTCAAGTGCACTAGTCTTATACACTTTAACCTTTGTGTTGTCGATTATTATTTATTTTATTTCATTTCTTGGTTATTTTTGTTCGCCCATAAGGGATGAATGTAAGATTCGATTTTCCCAACAATTAGCCCAAACTTTAGGGATGTTTTTGTAATTATCCCTTAACCATATGCTTCTTTGTTGATCCCACTTCTTGTTTTTTCTCCCTAATTAAATCTTCATAGCCCTCACTAATCGGTAAAATTGTTTGGTTTTGATGAATTAGAACTCATTAGATTTGTTATTTTTCTAAACATATGTATTATATTGATGGTCTATTTTTGGCCCATAAGATAACTAAAGAGGTTCATCCGAATTATAGGCCAAAATACAAAAACAAAACCCGATATAAATCGAAGTTCATAGGGTTCACAATTTAATACAAAACTTAAGTATGGTTATATAATGTTCCTACTCATAATCCCATGAAAGTCGAACGTTCAAACTTAATTCTTACACTATAAGTACACCTCTTACATTGCACTAGTAACACTATTATAGATACTTTAGTCTTCATTATTGAAAAGTACTATGCAAAATATTATGCTATAATTAGCTGGTCTCGAGTTACTTTGGACTTGATTTGATAGTAGAAAAATCTTCGTTGGATAAATCAAGTCGGACGGGATCCTCTGTTTCAGGGGCGGATCCAGGAATTAGTAGTAGGGTGGGCTGGGAAGTAGAAATTTCACCCAAAATAACAAGAAGTCAATAACTAAATATCAAAAAACTAAAGAATAGATAATTTTTTAATTTCATACTTGATGATGCCACTTAGGGCTGACAAATATTCGTGTCGGCCCGATAAATAACAACTCCACACGATCAGCTCAAGCCGAACACAACACAAGAATCTTATTGGGTCTAAAATTTAAACTCAAATACGACACACTAAAGACACGAGAAAAGCATGGTACGACACGATAGACACAATAAGCAAAATCAGATAAACTAATAAAAAATATGATTTCCTTAATATATTTAATATTTAGATACATATTCTAATAAATTACCCATACAAATAGTTAAGTATATTTTAAAAGTACCACGAACTTGTAGCTCAAGTGGTATCGTTCATCCTTTAAAAAGGTATTAACCGGTTCGAACCCTAGATCTTTCGATTTTTTTTGAAATTTATCCCCTTCCTCTAACCAATACTCTCAACTTATTAAAAAAAAAAGTAGTGACATGGTAAGTGTACAAATAATAAATAAGGATCACAAAAATAGTCAAAAATCACAAATATATTAAATATAGCATCAATCTCATGACAAAAAAGTTTTTACATTCTCCATTCTTTATTTTTAAATTGAATTTAGACTTTGGGGTGAACTTGGGTTTTGCATTAAATTTTGGGTGGGCTAATTTGGAATATTGTAAAAGTTATAGTACTAAAAATAGAGTTTATGAAAATTTGCACTAGGCTTGAGCCCAGTGCTGGCTATACGTGCGTCCGCCTCTGCTCTGTTTTATAATGGTGTTTCATATCATATGCATCCTTATTCCCAAAGGCCCAAGGGCTTGATTGCTCTTATTTTTCTTGATGATATAGTCATCGTCTTCGAAGAAAATCGGTTTACCTAAAAAATATGTAGATAAATATTAAGATAAGTGTGTAAAGTGTATGTAAAATCATTGTAGATAATATCATTATAGGTAAATATTTACCTACAAAATTTAAAATTGTTGATAAATACATAGAGTACTATTTTTGTTGGTAAATTTAAAAATTATCGGTGATATGTGAGTAATTTGTCGATATAATTTGGGGGAAATAATTTTTCTTATTGCGGTGTTCGTAAATAATTGTAAAATTTAATGACAAATTATTTTTTCGATCGATAAACTGGAATTTTTGTAGTGAGAAGTAATAATAGTAATGTGATTAAATTACATTTTGATATGATCCCATATTAGTACTGTCGTTGAAAATTAGTGGTGACTGTTGGCCAATGAAATATTGGCAATTTTAGAACATTATTGAAATAGTCAACGAAATTTCTCAAAAGCACTGTAGAAATGTCAGCAAGAAAGAGTAATTATGCATTGTCATTGATGAGGCTATAATTGATCCCGACATGATTTCAATATCTATAAAATTTAAGTGGTCTTATAATTCTTTTAAAATATTTTTTTAGAAGCTTATTCTATCATGTTTTAAAATTTTTGATATATACTTTATTCTGAAAAAAAAAAGCTAATAATTATAAGTTTTAAAACAATATACCACGAGCTTAATTGTAGCTCAAGTGGTATCGATCACTCTTTGCAAGGGTGTTGACCAGTGTCCTTACTCTGTATTTTTCAGTTTCTTCGAAATTTATCCCACCCCCAAATTAAACTACTACTACCATCTTATTAAAAAAAGTTTCAAAACAATATATTGGGATCTTATAAGTTTTTTTTAAATGATCCCAACATATTTTTTACATATAGATTTTATTTCAATAAATTTATTTAATTTTGATAATTTTATTATTATCATTTTTAATATTTTGAAAACCTTATCATTTTATAAGAAAATGAAGCAGAAAAGCGCACAACACCATGAGAAATCGTTGGCCTTGTATGGTTGTGTTTCCAACACCATTTTTTCACTTTCCAACTATTTCGGAAAATGAGTTTATGTTTGTTTCAAAAGTTTTCAATAGAAATGAGTCATTTCCAGTTTTCACTTTTTTTATGAAAACACAACCAAACAATTTTTCATTCCAATTACGCAAACCTAGTTAAAAATACACCACAATCACGCAAACCTATGTCAAAAATACATTTAGAAAACTATAACCAAACATATTCTCATTTACAAACAGAAATTCAGACAACAAACCAAATATATTCTCAATTCTCACACGAAAATCAATAAAGTTTGAAAATTCATTTTCCAACACTAGAAACTAGAAATTAGACTTGAAAATACATCCATACAAGCCCGTTAACAAATCTCTGTTTCAAATTTCAGGAAATTTCAAACAGTGTACCATATATGCATGATGGACATGGACCATGTCCAAAAGAAACCATACTCCAAAAGTAAGCAAAATCATTGGTGATGCATGCAAATCATCAATTTGCCTCAATGCCCTCAACACACTTGCAGCATGCATGTACACACACATATACATATATATATATATATATAAATAAAAAACTAATTTCAAAATGGGTTTCACAAGGGTTCAGTTTAATTCGAAGTGAAACTTGATTGGCCAAGTTTATAGGATTATATGTCAATAAACAAAATTATGCTAGAATGTATGCTTAAGCTAAGTCCACTAATTAAGGGCTCAAACCCAGCTTAAGCTAAGTCCACTAATTAAGGGCTCAAACCCAGCCATCATAAACTTTTATGTTCCATTTGGATGTAGGGATTTGAAATTCCAATTTCAAAGGGATTTCAAATAAATGAATTTCAAACTTCTTGAATTTGAAATCTGACGATGTGGATTTGTGTAGGGATTTCAAATCCATTGTAAATTTTGATTAAAAAAATTAAAAACTTTATTCATTTTCTTAATTAATATTTAACATATAAAAATAAAGGATGTATCTTAATATTTTATAAATAATTATAATTTATACACTAATAAAAATATGAAATATATAACTTTTATTATGTGTGAATACATTGTGTGTGAAGATAGTGTGTGTGAATATATGAGAGAGAGTATGTGAAGTGTGTGTAAGTGTGTGTATTATGTGTGTAAATGTGTGTAGTTTGTTTTATTTTTTTAGTACAATTACAAAGTCTTGGTAGGGGTGGACGGGTGGGATTTGATCCCATATCAATAACCTAGGTTACAAATGCTCAAACCAACTTAGTTACAATCAATTCTCATGTGTGTAGTTTGTTTAGTGTATGTAAAAGTGTGCAATGTGTGTGAATATGTAAGTGATCATAAAGGGAAAAAAATGAATTTCAAATGACTATGTTTTAAAATCCTTTGAAAATAAACTAAAACTTAAAGAGGGATTCGAAATCCGTCGGTTTGGATTTATATGTCAAACATGGGTGTGTATTTAGCTAAAAATTTCAAATCCCTCCTTCCAAATCCCCTCATCCAAATGCAACAATTATATCACTATATTAATACATAAAATATTTATCGTTTAAGGTATATGCAATTAGCTAGATATTTGTCTGCCCAGTAACTTAGTGACTTTTTGTCATGCATATAGTGACCCACTCAATAATTCGCGTCCCACCGAAATACTACTAAACGAGTAATACCACATCACACAAATATGTATTTGTAAAAGAAAAAAAAAACAGACAAGTTTGTTGTATTATAAGTGGTGTTATTATAAACTCATTATAAAAAAATATATGGATAGAATTATAATTTAAGATCATTAAATATTATAAGCACTAACAGAGGGAGGAGAGCAAACTCCGCCCCGATCCAACTCTTTATGATAGTTTTTACCTCATACCACTAAGAAATTAAAAAAAAATATTTAGTTAAGAGTTTATGTGATTTTTTTTTAGTTTTCTACCCGGCTCAAGTACTCATTTTCGTGCATGAAGTGGTTCACCACACTTTCGTGTGATGGCTAGTTGCTCCATTGTTTTTTACTTTTTTTCGACCCAGAGTATCCCAACACCAGTCGGGGGGATAGATCTCACACTTCCTTCGGACTATGGACATCCGTCTTTTCCAGGAATGGTCATAATCTCTGGGGAAGAGGACAAACCCAACCCCAAAACTCCGCGTTAATCGGGGTGAACGCGAGGCGCCGGGATTCGATTACACCGCAACCCCTCAGCCGCCAAACCACCCCGGGGTTGCTAGTTGCTCCATTGTTAGTAACTAGTAAGTAAATTGTGGAAAGAAAACTGACACACGAAACCACAAATTAATTACTAAAAGTGTCAACAAAGTTGGCACAAATTAGGTCTTATGAAACATGATTGATTAATGCGGGTGACTTCTTATGCATGGAAAAACAATTTGATAGAGACTAATAAAGAAGAAGCTTTATACTTTATAGTCCTCACCTTCGATTATATATGATCCTTTCAAAATTTCTTGTAATTATTACCAGATCTACACCTTGAGTCAATGAGGAAAGGGAAAAAAAAAACTTAAATATATATATGTGAATCGAGAAAAAATTAATTATTAATGCTTTACGTAATAAAATTAAAGATCCATGCATGTTAGTCCACCTTTATGACTATGTTTTAATATTCTACATACTTAATTTGCAGTACGGTTTTATATAAAATTTTATTAGTTAGGGATTCAAACGTAGCCGTTCGATCAAAGCTAAGGGTGTGCTACTGTGCGAGTAGACTAATGTCTGAATCTAATTTCTTCGACATTCCCTTTCTTAAAAAAAAACTATCGTTTTTTTGGACAAGTTTCAAACTTATCATTAGAAAAATCAAAATTGCTCACTTTGCTACCCTATTAATGTACGTCAGGAAGTGCGTATACGTAATTACATATGACCCCACCATGTGTCGATTTACATTAATTGAAGAATACAGTTAAAAACCAAGAAATTTAGAAAGAAAAAAATGAAAAATGAAAAATCGCGAGGAAGAAAATATCACTACAAGAAAAATGATCTATCCCAACACAAATTTAATGACGCTATCAAAAAGCGTCGTTATAAATAAGTATTTAATGACGCTTTTTAAAGAGCATTGTAAATTATAAAAATTGGTGATTTACTAGAAAGTATTAGCATTTTAGTCAATTTTACAAAATATAAAATTCGTCACAATTTTAATGACATTAATTTTCAAAAGCGTCGCGACTTTAAAGACGCTTAATAGCGTCCCTGAATTTAACAACGCTTTTAGCGTCACCAAAACTTCATTTAAAATATATTAATTTTTTAGTAATTGTGACAGAAAATAGCGCCACCACATAATGACACAATTGATAAAAGCGTCAGGAAATAAATTTTACCTGCGCATAGACCTTGCATCACGAATATTCTCGTGACATTAAATTTAACAACACAACTCACGATGCTTTCAAAAGCGTAGGTAATGTATGTACCTTGTGACGCTACTAAGCGTCACCATGTGAAATTTTTAGCGTCATTAAACATAGTTTATTTTCTAGTGAAATAGGGCAAGAGTTATGATTTATGACGACTATGAACTAAATTACCATAAATATTTTATTTAATAATTATTTATAATGTTATTTAATTAGTATAGGCGACCAATTGAAAATAATTTAAAGATATAATCGACATGCTCAAATTTCATAAGAAAAATAATAATATTTTACTTTATTTCCATGAATTTCTACATGTTTTTTTTTATTTCATAATTTTACTGTAGAATTTTGCAATTTTTTTTTAAAAAATACTTGACCATCAAAATATTGTACTCGGTAAAAGAAAATCTAATCCATAATTAAATAGGTAATGGGCTACGATTGGCATGCAGGCAAAACCATTGGGCCTATAGTTCGAGCCTATTAACAATTCTGTTAAGTTCCTATTTGATTCTTATTCTTAATTAATAAAAGAACGAACCCAATATAATATTTTTTAGATATTAATTTGCATATTCGCATTTATTTTTGAGATATTAAATGGATTTGCATATCGCATTTATTTTTTAGATATTAAATTGATTTGCATATTCGCATTTATTTTGATATATTAAATTAATTTGCATATTTGCATTTATTTCTGTGCCAAAAAACTAAGTGGAGAAGAGGGTAGCAAACAATATTGTACTTATGAAATCCTAATTTTGATTTAATGATTGGATTAATATGTATATTCTCCGGTCGTTGAGATGTGTATTGTAAGATCGACTGAATTAGGTTCGATTTCATATGAGTATGTATGTCCCATCTCCCTTCCGCTATTTTTCCTCATTATACTAAAACAAATGCATATTCTCATTTTTATTTTCTTAAATGATGAACGTCAGACTACTCGGTAGAGTTGTCGAAATGGGCCGGCGGGGCGGGGCGGGGCGGCCCGCCGAGGTGCCTTGGGATGCGGGGTGGGCGGGCCAGTCCGCCAAAAATTAAAAAAAATTAAAAGAATATTTTTTTATTCATATTATTAATTTTAATAAATTAAATATACTAATGGATAAAAAGTACATATTTTATAAAAATATTATATACACTTTTATAAGAGATAAAAATATAAAATATCAATTATACTTTTTTTTTGTCTATTTTATCTAATTTTTCCTTTTTATAATTTCTGGCGGGCTAGCCCGCCCCGCCAAGCCCGCAGCCCACGGCAGGCTAGCCCGATTAGGCCCGTCCGTTGGCGGGCTACTAAATATTTAACCCACCTCCTACCTTAGGCGGTGCGGGGCGGGGCGGCCTGACGGGCCTGGCCCGTTTTGACAGTTCTACTACTCGGTAGGGATTTTTAGTGCTCAGTTTAGCAAAATGCAGCAATAGGGCATCTCTATAAGACCTGGGCTAAAATCTTATTTTTCGTTAGAAACAAAGGAAACTAAGTCCATATTGTAGAAACTTTTATGGCTGGCTAGGCCCATTAAACTTGTCATCAAGATACAGAAGCCCAGGCCCAACAATGCCGATTTCAATGAAATGATGACACGCCTTTGTCTTATTTGATTTATCCATGTCAAATTACGAATGGGCCATCATCATAATTTGGCAAAAGCCCACCAATATAATTAACATTATCAAAAATTAATAGGTGGAGAAAATGATTACCACAAAATAGAAAGTAGGTGACACGTGATTTAATACACGGAAATGTAAAAAGGACATCTACCAACCCACATATACATTCCCAACTTTGAAAAAAATTCCTCAATAGCAAAAACGAAATTATTTTAACCTATCAATAAAATGCCTAAATTAAAATTATCTAGGCGTTAGACTTTGGGAGCGTTTGCAAACACAAAAAATAAAAAAATTAATTGCTTTAAGGCGAAAAATTAATTATTTTTTCCACCTAGAAGCTAAGAATCGCTTCACTTATCTAAAATATATGTTTGGATAAATAAGTTTTTACTTTTTACTATGATAGGAAAAGTGATTAAAAAAATAAAATTAGTTTCTCAATGTCTTCACACACAAAAAAAAAAACAATGTTTTTAAAATTGGACCGGACCGGCCGGTTCGACCGGTTTAATCGGGAACCGGTCATTTGTCCTCGATTTTGTAGTAAAACCGTGGGAAAAACTGTTGCCAACCGGTAAAAATCGGCGAAAACCCGAAAACTGGTGAACTAATTAACCCGATTCCAAAGCGAAAAAAATCTTTTGTTAGTAAATATGTAATTTTTTGTTTTATTCAAAAGTTGAATGAATTATGTTTAGTAAATTTGAATATTTATTTTTTTTCATTTAACTTTTATTTGAATTTATATTTATTAATTTTTCTTAACACTTATAATTCTATTTATCTTGTACATGTGTACAGTGTACACACACACATATATATACATATGTATGGGTCAACCGATTTTTTAAGAACGGTTAGACCAGTTGAACCGGTGACAATGACCCAATTATTAATCTGGTTTGATGTCCGATTCGGGTTTAAAACATTGACAAAAAGTAGAATAAATGACCAAATTTGAGTTACAAAAATATTATAATATAGTAAGTCTAGTCGCAAATGATCGGGAATCACGTTGAACAATGAAAGAATAACAATTTTCCCGTGTTTGGAATGGAACAATTTGCCCTTGTTATAATATAGAGAACATGACAAGAAAAAACAGTTGGTTGATTTCAAATCGAGATCCGTAGATGAGTTGTCGGTAACGCGATTAAATACACGCTATTTTCCAACAAAAGAATAATAATAATAATATTGAAATGAGATTGTGATTGAAATTTATTTCGTCTGAAAATGTTATTTTTAGGTGCAATCAATTAATCCCACGGACAAATCATCCCCCTTTTTGAGTTTTTTACGAAAATAGATGAGACAATTGTACTCTGCCAGACCTCCATTTTGTAATGTGAGTCATAGAACTGTCAATTTTGGCTAGCCCACCGAGGTAAAATGGCCGAATTGGAATACGTTTTCTTATGCTCGAAATAAATCAAACCTTTTTGGTCCGGTCATTAGGCTCAAAAAATCATGTCGGAGTGCTATATTTCTTTTTTATTTTCTTTTTATTTGAACTTTTACCCATTTTCTAAGAAATCCATGAAATCGCCAATCATTATTACTCATTCTCTCACAAATTTCACTATTTATCCATTCACACATTTCTAACTACCAATTATACTAAATCATTATTTTACTCTTATATAGCAAATTAACTTTCATTATTATTACTTTTTCATATCATATTCAATCATAATTTTAAAATTCATTTTTTTTTTCAAATTTTTGTTACCACTATTCTCCAATAAAAAAAACATATCCTATTTAACTAAAGACCTAATCTATTGAATTGAGAGTTGCATACACGTTGCCTCTAGGGGCACAGGTGAGTTGATAAGTGACAAGGTTATAAAAGTGTGGTGCTCTGACGTCGCGAGAATATTGCAAGGGATATTTTTGGGTTCGTATTTCGTTGGTCACCTATATCACTCGATTTACATATTGCCTGTCTAAGAAACCTCTAATCCAAATTGGGGAGTTCCCCTTCGGGGAAAAACCTTAAAAAAAAAAAAAAAGTTTGCATACGCGTTGACTGTGATGGATCCCCATAGAGAGAGAAAAAAAATATGAAAAAAAGGCTTTCACCAACTCACGTACATTTCCTACTGCACTGAGTACAACTCTTAAATGCCCAAAACTTACTAAATCTCACAATTATTACCTACCGCATAGGAAAGTGAAATCAAGACTAATCCATAATCTCCCACCGTCGATCGACACTCCAGTTGCCAGCTGGCGTCATCCAGTTGTCTCCAGTTGCAATTGGGCCCCACAAACCATCTAAAATAGGTCGTAGGGTTAGATTTTAGCTTCCCACGGAATCTAGAGAGAGAGAGAGCGCAAAGTCATTCAGATCCGCCTATAAATAGCCTTTCGCCTCAGCTCCAGAAATCCATTCTGCATTAGCGCTTTTGCTGTATCTTCCTCCATTATCATCTGCGGATCTGTGTGTTCTTCAAAAAGGTAAGCACACCAGCTGAAATACCTTTTTGTTTTGATTAGATCTGTTAATGTTGCGTTAGCTCTTGTTTAGATCTGTAGCGTTTTAGTGTTGCTCGTTTCGTTTTCTGCTTATGAATTGTTAAATGTGTTGTTTCGGATTCGGTGTCGGTCGATTTGATTATTTTTTTGGTGTGTTATTCGAGATTTGTGAGATTTAGGAAAGAAATGTGGTTGTTGAATGCTGAATTAATCAGATCGAGAGTGGCATCTGTATCTTTGTTCTCTTGCTTTTTAGATTCAGATCTTGTTGAACATTTTGTGCCGGAAATGAATGTTGTGATTCTTTATTGAGGATCTGTGTGTTCTGTAGGAAGTGTGTGATTTGATGGTTTATCGGATGCTTGTCGTATAAAAGATTATAATCTACTAGGTATATCAGTGATATGATTATAGCATTATAGATCTGTGTTGCATCTTCCTTATAGGTGTTGCTCTAGTGTTGCTTTTGGAAAATGTTTTGGACATCAAGAAATATAGTTTTGTCAGATAGATCTCTTGTGCATGCTCTTCTTCCATAATTGACAAAGATATTAAACAAGCTTTTGGTTGCTGAAAAACTTGTTTCTGCCCATTTTAATTCAATAATGCTATGTTACATGTACTTTGTTTCTATGCAATGTGATAAGATTCCACATTTATAGCTTTAATCCAGACTCAGAAGGGTAAGTTGCTTTTGACTTGTAACAAGATGCATCTGTCTGATTGAATAGGCTTTTTGAGTAATGCAGTAGTACTTAAAACAGGGAAAATAAACTAATTTGTCCCATCAAATGTTTTTCATCAGATACAATATGGAAACCTTCTTGTTCACCTCAGAATCCGTCAATGAAGGGCACCCTGACAAGCTCTGTGACCAAGTCTCAGATGCCATTCTTGATGCTTGTCTAGAACAGGATCCGGAGAGCAAAGTAGCATGCGAAACATGCACAAAGACAAACATGGTAATGGTCTTTGGTGAGATCACAACCAAGGCTCAGGTCGACTATGAGAAGATTGTTCGGGATACATGCAGAGGCATTGGGTTCATATCCCCAGATGTTGGCCTTGATGCTGACAACTGCAAGGTCCTCGTCAACATCGAACAACAGAGCCCTGACATTGCCCAGGGAGTTCATGGGCATCTCACCAAGAAACCCGAGGAAATCGGAGCTGGTGACCAAGGCCACATGTTTGGCTATGCTACTGATGAAACACCCGAGCTCATGCCCCTACTCACGTCCTAGCCACCAAGCTTGGGGCCAAGCTCACCGAGGTGAGGAAGAACAACACTTGCCCATGGTTGAGACCTGATGGTAAGACACAAGTTACCGTCAGTACAAGAACGAAAATGGTGCCATGGTTCCAATTAGAGTTCACACTGTCCTCATTTCAACCCAGCACGACGAGACTGTTACAAACGATCAAATCGCTGCTGACTTGAAGGAGCATGTTATCAAGCCTGTTATTCCTGCACAGTACCTTGACGAGAACACTATTTTCCACCTCAACCCGTCTGGCCGATTCGTTATCGGTGGCCCACATGGAGATGCAGGTCTGACTGGTCGGAAAATCATTATCGACACCTACGGTGGCTGGGGTGCTCACGGTGGGGTGCTTTCTCTGGAAAAGATCCTACCAAGGTTGACAGGAGTGGTGCATATATTGTCAGACAAGCAGCCAAGAGTGTGGTGGCTTCGGGACTTGCACGTAGATGCATTGTGCAAGTATCGTATGCTATTGGTGTAGCCGAACCACTTTCAGTGTTCGTTGATACCTACAAGACTGGTAAGATCCCAGACAAGGATATTCTCGCTCTTATCAAGGAGAACTTCGACTTTAGGCCCGGAATGATCGCCATCAACCTCGACTTGTTGAGAGGAGGCAACTTCAGGTATCAGAAGACTGCTGCCTACGGTCACTTTGGCCGTGATGATCCTGATTTCACCTGGGAGACCGTTAAGGTCCTCAAGCCTAAAGCTTGAGTTCGAGTGCTACAATTCTGCAATTGACTTGCTTTGGAGAATTTACGGGTTTGCAGATGAGTAAACAAGCTTGGCCTGATACATTAACGGTATAATTCTTTTTCGGGACTTCATTACGATGCGGGATCAGTGGTGTTATTGTTTTTATTTTGAGGATGTAGGAGCCTGGGGTATTTGTTGAATGTGTCCCTTTATCTTTGTATTTTTCTGTTGTTTATGTTAGCAATGTTGTCTTGAAATTCTGTAGCTCCGTTGTTTGGGGTAACCTTGAAATATTATTATGTGTTTTTAATGATTTCTCAATTTATGATACCATTTCAACCGTTTCACTTAAATTTGTTTTTTGAAAGTTGATTCACTGTAGTTTGAATGAATGGTGTATGATGCCATCAATTGTATACAATGCAACTCCTTAGCCTGCTTTCTTATTTTGTTTTAGTTATGTTACAAGTTGTATGGTATTGGGTCCTACGGTTGTGCTTGGTTGTAAGATTTTGTTAATTACAAAAAGTACCCTGAGGTTTGACCTAATTACAAAAAAAAACCCAGTCAACTTTCGAAATTACAAAAAATACCCCAAGGTTTTTTTTTTCTAATATTTAACCCCTTCATAAGAAAAAAATATTTCAAAACCACGCTTCATATTTATAAATTCATTGCAGTTTACTCCTTTAATTTTAATTCTGAATCAAACCCCAGTGGTACTTTTTGTAATTTTGAAAGTTAATTGGGATTTTTGTAATTAGGTCAAACCTCGGGTACTTTTGTGATCATCCCATTTTTTATTCTTTTGTAATCCTCCCAATTTTTTTATTCATGAGTATTTTTTGTCCCAAAATGCTATTGATTCACTCTTTTCATCTATGAGTCGCATCTAATCATAATTTCACTATCGTTACATTTTCATATCAACAAATACATCATTCACCTTTTCTTGCATTTTCAATTACCAATCACATTCAATTATTATTTTACCAATTTAACCATCACATCAACTATCATTATTAGTTATTATACTTTCAGTTTACTCAATCCACTCTCAAATTTCTTTCTTATTTTCCCAAACAATATTTTCTCCAAATACAGAAATGAAAGGAACAAAAGGCCAACCAGACACACCCTAAGCATTTAGCTCTATGAGCATCTTTTCTCCTCATTTTAATGCCATTTAGTTAGATATACATTTTGGATTGTGGGGTGATCGTCTTTTATGAATGATTCTATAGGATATTGGACTAATATCAGCATTTGGTGTTTTCTATGATGAACATCTTTACTAGCCTCATATGCATTGGTGTAGTTTTTTTAACTGCCTTGAACATTATACTTGTGTTTTGAAGATAAAGTACGAATATTTGCCGTCTTAGTCATAGCACGACTGACGCTGTGAAGATTCATATGTAAAAGATTATAAATATTGCGGATAATTAAAAAAACACCCCTGAAGTTTGAGCTAATTACAAAAACCCCATAAATATTTCAAAATTACAAGAAAACCCTTCAAGTAGTCTTAAATTTAAGGGGTAACTGTAATATTTTTATAGATGTCGGGAGGATTTTTTGAAATGTTTTTTGCTTATGAAAATATAAGACGGAATCAAACCTCAATTGTGTTTTTCCAATTTTAAAAAATATCTGGGTTTTTCTGTAATTAACCAGAACCTCAAGGTTTTTTTTTTTTTTTGGTAATTATCCCTAAGTATTATATGCACAAAGATGTTAAATTAGCTTATGAATCTAGTTTACCATTCAACATACATCAATGGATTGATTTTCCATTTAAAAGGGCTAGTTGCTATATATTTTTCACAAATAAACCACCATATAGTTAGGCAAGCTATCACTTAAAGCTGAATTGACTTAGGCTCCTATAAATGCCTGTGAGATAGACTTGCCTGCCTGTTCTTTACATTATTAGACATAGACTTACATAATGCAATTTCTCTATTTCAAATTGTGTTGCATAGCCAAGTGTACGTTCATGTCTTGATGATGTACATTTGACATATACTGATGATACTTTAAATTAGGGTGTCAATCTCTGACCCGACTTGAAAATCCTACCTAAAGTTCCTGAGAGAGACACGAACACAACCTGAACCCGAACACGAATACGACTAACACGAATCTGTCACGAAGTTACCAATTTGTCTAAAACATTGTTGTTTTATCTTTTACTTAATTTTTTTCTGTATTTTGAGCATAATCCGAAATCAAACACGAACCCGACCCAATGACCCAAATCGACACCCCTACTTTAAATACGAGATGATCGCAACTTGAAATAGATGGTCACACTCATATGAATAGAATTCGAAAATGTATTTTATGTCCATAAAAAAGCACAAAATATTTAATCAAGGGTAAATAATGAATTACATTCATCATTTTCCGTTAGGTCAACGAATGGAGAGGTTAAAGCTGAACGGGACCAAACGTCGAAGAAAGTTTTGTAATTTCCCAAACCTCAAGGTAGGGTGGTAGTGTAGCTCACCCTACCAATTAATAATATTCAGTCAGTTTCATAAAATGCCTCTGGATGCCGCTTGGGCACATCCCTCGATTTACATCTTGCTGGGTTAAGGGGTCTTTGATACTAGCAGGTCCGGGATTAGTCAGGTGTAAACCTGGATATCTGGATTATCAAAAAAAAAATGCCTCTGGATGAAACTTCTTACATAATGCTTCTGCAGCAACTTTTATTCTTGCTTTGTCCTGCAAACAGTTCCATACATTCTTCAAACTCAATCACAAGTCTCTCTTTCTCAAAACAAGTTAATATTTTAAGGGTTAATTACAAAAACTACACCTGAAGTTTAGCCTAATTACAAAAAACCCCAATTATCTTTCAAAATTATACATATACCCCCTTAACAACATTTGTTTCATTTTACAAATTGCACTCTCAGGAAGGGGGTATTTGTCAGGTACAAACTTCAGAGGGGGTGTTTTGTAACACTTCAAGGCTTTTTTTTATAATTTCGAAAGATAACTGGAGTTTTTTGTAATTAAGCTAAACCTCAGGGTAGATTTTGTAATTATCCATATGTTAAAACGCGATTGGTTCACTCTCACTCGTTTCATCTATCAATCGTATCCAATCATAATTTCACTAAAAAGCGTATTATATCGACTATTACTAAGGATGGCAACGAGACGGGCTGAAACCTGGCTCTGCATTAAATCCGCCCCGTTCGGGGCTGGTCTAGACCCGGTCAAACTGATCCGCTTTTGAAAAACCCGCCGAGTCCGAGCCGGGTAAGGAGTCCAGCTGAATCCGCCCCCGGATATGTATAATATTTATTGTTTTTTATTTAAAATATACTAATTATTAGAGGATTTACCCTCGCGGACAAATATTAAAATTAGGCTACTTTAATTTTCTCTAATTATTCACTGGTCAGTTTTAATCTTGTTTTTTGACAATATTCACCTGTCAGTTACCTTATCATTCTCTCTAATATTTTGGCTTGACAAATTTCATGCTTGACTAACATCACACTACTCTCTGTTTGTAAGAGTAATTTGTTGAATTTTGCCAACATGTTTCAATATTTAATAATTTATTTTAGTTAGTTTGGGGGCCTTTTATGTTAAAAGATCAAATTCATTCTTAGCAGTTAGCACACACTAGACAAAAAGCTTGGAGTGAGAATTGCTCAGTGTTTTTTTTTTAAAAAAAACTTTGAAGCTGGTTTAGTGATTTAATAAATGAAAATTAGTTAAACTTTTTAATTGGCGAGTCTGGCGGGTTGGACTCGCCGGGTCCCGGGTCCAATTTTTCCTTAGCAGGACAGGTCCCGAGTTTAGTCAAACTCGTCCCAGACCCGCCTCGTTATCATCCATAACTATCACCCACTTTTATATCACAAATACATCATTCACTTTTTCTTGCATTTTCAATTATCAATCACTATTTTACCAAATTAACTATCATATCAACTATCATTATTACATTTTCAGTTTGCTCAATCCACTCTCAAATTTCTTTCTCCAAATACAGAAATGAATGGAAAAAAAGGTCAACCAAACACACCCTAAATATTTAGCTCCATGCAGAAGCGGAACTAGGGAGGACAAAAAAAAATTTACCCCCACAAAAGTTTTCTAATTTTCTTTTAGTTACTTATTACAATTGCCCCCAAAAATTTATAAAACCTTCAAGCAGTTGTCTTTTACATTAGAAAAGTCATTAATTATGGTTGTTAGTATATGAATATTTTCTTCTTATAATTTAAATTTACAAACTCGGTTCGAATTCGATCTTTCGCCCCCAAAACCAAAATCACTGGCTCTATGAGCATCTTTTCTCCTCATTTTAATGTCATTTAGTTAGATACAATGGTGGAGACGACTGGCCAACCTAGCCCTGACCCAGCCTTTTTTCTTTAAAAAAAAATAGAACTCTTGCAACACACAAGTCTTAGAGAAATACAACAATACAATTAGAAGTGCAAAACGGAGGCTAACTTAAATAAGGGCAAACCCTAGCTAATGACTAGAAAGTGAAAATACAAAACTACCCTCACAAATATAAACTAATTATAATTCTAACAGGATTAATATCAACATATGGGGTTTTCAATGATAAACATCGTTCGGAGATAAAATACGAAAATTTGCCGTCTTAGCCATAGCAATTAGCAAATGATGAAATGACTGACGCTGTGAAGATTCATATGTAAAAGATTACAAGTTTCATGGGTAATTACAAAAACATCCCCCGAGGTTTGGACTAATTACAAAAAAAACCAGAGATGATTCAAAACTACAGGAAAAAAAACCTTCAAGTTTGATTATGTCTTAAATTTAAGAGAGTAACTGTTATATTTTTATAAATGTCTGGAGACTTTTTGAAATATTTTTTTATGAAGTGGAAAATATAAGACTGAATCAAATCTCAATGTTGTTTTTGCAATTTTCAAAAATATCTGGGTTTTTCTGTAATTAGCCTGAACCTCAAGGTTTTTTTTGTAATTATTCCTAAGTATTATATGCCCATAGATGTTAAATTAGCTTATGATACTAATTTACCATTCAACATACATCAATGGATTGATTTTCCATTTAAAAGGGCTAGTTGCTATATATTTTTAACAAATAAACCACCATATAGTTATTAGGCAAGCTATCACTTATAGAGCCGAATTGACTTAGGCTGTTATAATTGCCTGTGGGATAGACTTGCCTGTCTGTTC
This sequence comes from Rehmannia glutinosa, assembly GCA_016081115.2. Lineage (NCBI taxonomy): Eukaryota > Viridiplantae > Streptophyta > Magnoliopsida > Lamiales > Orobanchaceae > Rehmannia > Rehmannia glutinosa. The sequence continues at coordinate 8,256 of JABTTQ020002059.1, read as the reverse complement.
TTTACTTTATTAGGCATAGACTTCGGCAATGCAATCCAAATTCTCTATATTTCAAATTGGGTTAAATTGCAAAACGAGGACTCTAATTATATCCCACTGACAAAAAAACTCTAAGTTTGCGGGTTCAATTTAGGATACTAACTTTAAACTTTTGGCGAACTAAGGATAAATAGTCTAAATTGCCGGCATTCGGGCTAATTACAATTTGAGCAACTTGGGCTCAGTTTGTCCTCAATTTACTAAAAGCTTAAAGTTAATGTCCTAAATTGAAAGTCCGCAAACTTAATGTCCTCTTTTACCAGTAAAGTATAATTAGTGTCCTCATTTTTCAATTTAGCATTTCAAATTGTGTATCATAGCCAAGTGTACATTGAAGATGTACACATTTGACATGTACTGGTGATACTTTAAATACGAGATGATCGACAACTTGAAACAGATGATCCTTAATCTGCAGTGCCTCCTTTAAATGAAAAAACAGAAGAATGAATTGGGCATGCTAAAAAACTTATGAAATTATAGGGATAATCACAAATACAGAATACTACCCTTAAGGTTAGCTAATTGCAGAAAAACCCTCATATCTTTTAAAATACAAATATCCCCTTGATCTGTTCTTATTTTAAAAATTGCACCTTTTTAATGAGGTAATTTGTATAACAGAAACAAGCCTCAAATGGATATTATGTTATCCTCAATGGGCAGTTGTAACTTTAAAAGAAAACTGGATCTTTTTTTGTAATAAGATTAAATCTCAGGATAACCTTTATAATTATCCCTAAATTACATCAATACTCCCTCACATGAAGAGAACTCGAGAAGGTATTTTATGTCCATAAAAAAGCAAAAATATTTAATCAAATACATTCGTCAAATTCCGTTAGGTCAACGAATGGAGAAGTTAGGCTGAACGGAACAAAACGTCGAAAAAAGTTTCGTAATTTCCCAAACCCAAAGGACTGACTTGTAATTAGCCCTGCCTAACCTCAAGCCAATTAATAATATTCAGTCAATTTCAGACAATGCCTCTGGATGAAACTTCTTACATAATGCTTCTGCAGCAACTTTTATTCTTGCTTTGTCCTGCAAACAATTCCATACATTCTTCAAACTCAAGCACAGGTCTCTCTTTCTCAAAACAAGTCAATATTCCAAGGGTTAATTACAAAAACGGATAATTACAAAAACACCCCTAAGGTTTGGGCTAATTACAAAAAAACCCAGAGTTATTTGAAAATTACAAAAAAAAACCTTGAGATTTGATTCCGTCTTACATTATTCCCGGTGATTTTCGAGAACATTTCAAAAAAAAACCTGACATTTACAAAAATATTACAGTTACCCCCCTTAAATTTAAGACAAAATAAAACCTGAAGGGTTGGTTAAACTTCGGGTGTAGTTTTTGTAAGGGATAATTACAAAAACACCCCCGGTGATTTTCGAGAACATTTCAAAAAGAAACTGACATTTACAAAAATATTACAGTTACCCCCCTTAAATTTAAGACAAAATAAAACCTGAAGGATTTTTTTTATAATTTTGAAACATGTCTGGGTTTTTTTGTAATTAACCCAAAACCTCAGGGGTGTTTTTGTAATTATCCCTTACAAAAACTACACCCGAAGTTTAACCAAATTACAAAAAAAACCAATTATCTTTCAAAATTACAAATACTCCCTTAACATTTGTTTCATTTTATGTCATGTAGGTAATACTTTGTACATGTTGATTTTACTATATCAATCATGTAATGGGACATGACTAGAGCAACTATCTCAACTCATTGCCGTCTCATCGTATTTTCCATGCAAGTGGAAAAACCTATGATGATGATGGTTTTGGAATTTCATCTCATTTCTCCTTCGTATGAAGGTTGCGTCAGGAAGGGCATCCGGCGTAAAACTTTGCCACTTTGCTTTTTGTGTGAATTTGTAGTGTTAACTAATTTTAGACAATTAATTGACACTATAAACTTCACACCACCGACCCCACATAGTGGGATAAGGTGCAGTTGATGATGATGATGATGATGACATTTGTTTCATTTTACAAATTGCACCCTCAAGAAGAGGGTATTTGACAGTACAAACTTCAAGGTGTTTTGTAACACTTTAAGGGGGTATTTGTAATTTCGAAAGATAACTCGGAGTTTTTAGAACTAGGCTAAACCTCAGGGTAGGTTTTGTAATTATCCATATGTTTAAAGCAAACATCCTTACCTTTCCTTCAAAGGTGATGATTAAAGAACCTCCTCTTGATTCGCGATAAGCCCCTTCATGTCCCAAAAAAATTGGAAACGAGACGATTAAAATGAAACGGAGGATGTCGTACAGGCAAAAGTAATGTATGATGAACAAAATTCTTACCAATGTAGAGATCAGGAAATTTATTGTAAATTTCTGAAAGAGGTTGAGCAACTTCCACCTGTATTGCAAATGATTTGAATGTCATACAATTAATTACTAGATCACGAACACTCTTATCACTGCTCCTTGTACCAAGAAATCGATCACGAAATGGAAAAACCGGGTTACTAGATCACGAACACTCTTATCACTGCTCCTTGTACCAAGAAATCGATCACGAAATGGAAAAACCGACCCGCTAAGGACCTAAACCCGATGGGCAGACCTGTTAGACCAACTAGACCCGTTCCATAAATTCAAAATATATTTTTACGATACATCTTTTCTTCTAACTAAAATATATGAATAATTACAAAAACTACCCTGAGGTTTGGGGTATTTACGAAAAAAAAAATGAGACGTTTCAAAATTACTGAAATCCCCTTAAGATTTGATTTTTCTTACATTTTACCCCAACCTTTAATGACCTGGCGGAATTTGCTGAGGTCATCAAATATCTTACAATTACATTCCTCAACTTACAAATAACCCCAACTTTCCGTCTGGCTATTTTTAATGTTTAGAAAAATTGAGGGATGTAACTGTAAAATGTAAGACAAAATGTTGGGCCTATTTATAATATTTAGAAAAGTTAAGGAATGTAATAGTAGAATATTTGATAAAGTCAGCAAATTTCGTCAATTGTTCAATTGATGGTTGGGGTATAAGACGGAAGCAAAACCCAAGGGATTTTCTGCAATTTTGAAGCTTCTCTTGATGTGTGTGTGTGTGTTTTGTAATTACCCCAAACCTCAGAAGTAGTTTTTGTAATTATTCATAAAATATAATAAGATATTTTGATAGTAAGTTTTAAATAATAAAAAGAATAGGTCTAGGAGCGTCCGCTCTCAAAACGTAAAACCCAGACCCATTTACTGATTTACACTATTAAAATCCCACAGGTCCAGTCGAGCTACATCGCTATGTTCTCTTTATACATGGATTTAGGAAGATATAACCACTGTCCATTTGCAATCACAGCTCTCTTCATTCTTGTTATAGTACACAGGAACTAAAGCATGCAATTCAGCCCTATTCAAGGAAACTCCAGCTGGCATCGGCGAGACACAATAGGATTATGTGCACTATTATGTACATATGACAGGCGATCTCGTTACATGACTACATCAAAGGAACTAGGAAGAGCAGGTCCGCAAAAGCAAAAGAATAACAGATATAAATAATAGATTCAATAAAGACTCACGTCCGAAAGAGTTGTTGCCAGTCTCTTTGAAAAAAATGGTTCTGCGATTGCTAAAAGCCCATTGGATCTCATCAATTCGATCAAGCAATCCCACTCCTTTTCCAGCTCAGCAACATTTGTCGCGGTAAAAATTATCACATTTTGGCACTTGATCTACAAGATACAAATGACGACAACCCAAGGTTCAATTATAGATAATAGAAGGGGCAAAAAACCCAGACACACACACACACACACAATGTTTGCAGAAAAGAAGTTTGTATTAACAACAGGTTAAAACTGTGCATAATTATGCAGAGTTTCTCATTAAATAAAGGGATAATTACAAAAACATCCCTGAGGTTTGGGCAAATTGGGCTAATTACAAAAAAAATCCAGAGATGTTTCAAAATTACAAAAAAAAAAAAAAACCAAATTTGATTCTGTTTTAAATTTAAGGGGGTAATTGTAATATTTTTATAAATGTCCAGGGAATTTTGAAATGTTTTTTTGCTTATGAAGGGAAAATTTTAAGACGAATCTGTTGAGATATTATAAAATATATAATTAGTGGCAGCATAGTACCTTAACTTTAGGTTGTGGTGTTTCTTCTTTTCCTTAATTCATGGGAATGGTTAGGAAAGTTCTTGCCTATATAATGTATGTTTTCTCTCATGATTTATACAAGAAATAAAATCAGTTTTACATGGTATCAGAGCAGGCCCATGCTCGGCCCGAGGTGGGTCGTATCACATTATGGGATTGAGCATGGTGGATCCTGTGATGATAATTAAATGATTAATGGATTGACGAAGGACTCACAAGTGAGGGGGGCGTGTTGAGACTTGAGATATGTCACTTGTGAGTTGTCCCACATAGATTAATTAAGGGAAGAGAGTCCACTTTATAAGTCAAGTGAGCTACTCCTCCTATCACCAATTGGTTTTAGGATGGAACCTCACTTGGTGGACTTGGACTCTCTTCCCCATATTGGGTACGCTTCATGTGTGGGACCGTACCAAGTCCCCTCGAATTTAATATGGTATCAGAGCCCGGAATCACTGTTCAAGCCCGGAATCACAACCCGGAATCACTGTTCAAGCCCGCATTCACTATCCACGTTGAGGTCACTGCTGAAAGCAAATTATTGTTCGCGCGCGGTACTGTTCATAACGAATCACTGTTCATGCCCGAGAAATTCTGTTTCTGCCGGAATCACTGTTCATTCCGGAAAATATTGTTCTGCTCGGTAATCTTGTCACGCCGAAAAAAAAAATATTCTGCCCGGAAATACTATTCACGCTGGAAAACGCTATTCACGTTTATTTATTTCATATTGTCTGATTCTTCTTCTGACACATTGAATTGTAAGAACTTCTTGAAATCTTATTCTGAGGTTACTTTAACTCCCAGCGAATATAAAGAGTATTTACAGCTGAAGGCAGCCAAACAGACCACATCTTCAGCAATAGTTGCTGACACTGGTAATTCTATTGTTTGTCTCTCTCACTCTACACCTATTGGATGGGTTTTGGATTCCGGTGCTTCTGATCACGTGACTGGTAATTCCTCGTTTTTCTCTCAAATATCGCAAACCAAATTTCCCCATTATGTTACTGTTGCAGATGGGTCTAAAATCCAGGCCACTGGAGTTGGGCAGGTCTCACCAATTCCCTCAATTCCCTTTAGTTCAGTCTTATTGGTTCCTAATTGTCCATTTAATTTGATATCCATAAGTAAACTAACTCGTTCCTTAAATTGTACCATAACTTTCACTTCTGATTCTTTTTTGATACAAGACCGGAGTACGGGGAAGATAATTGGCACAGGATCTGAATCTCGTGGGCTCTACTATCTTCAACCAACAATTTCCACTATATGTGCTGCTATTGCATCCCCTGATCTTCTTCATCGTCGTTTGGGTCACCCGAGTCTACATAAGTTAAAAACAATGGTACCTGGTCTTTCACAATTAGAGTCTTTAAATTGCGAATCTTGTCAATTAGGCAAACATGTTCGAGTCTCTTTTCCTAATCGTATTAATAACAGAGTCAAGATCTCTCTTTGATATTGTTCATTCGATGTTTGGGGGTCCCGATCGTGTTCGTCTTTCTTAGGTTATCGGTATTATGTCACTTTCATTGATGATTTCTCCAGTGTACTTGGGTATTTCTAATGAAAGACCGTTACGAGTTGTTTGGTATTTTTGAAACTTTTTGCTCGTAAATTATGACTCAATTTGGTAAAAAGATTCGTGTCTTCATGCGTGGCGATAATGCAAAAGAATATTTCTCTCGATCGTTTTAATTCCTTTACACGTTCCTACCGGAATTATACATCAATCTAGTTGTCCCCATACACCTCAACAAAATGGGTAGCCGAACGAAAACACGCATATTGTTGATACAGATCGCACCTTGATATATGCCAATGCACCTTTAAAGTTTTGGGGTGATGTTGTCTAATCGCCACTTATTTGATAAATCGAATGTCATCCTCTGTGTTGAATGGTCGGGTTCCTACTATTTTTTGCACCCTACAGTCCCTTTATATGTTGTTCCCCCTCGCATTTTTGGTTGTACTTGTTTTGTTCATGATCTATCTTCTGGTCGTGATAAATTATCTGCTCGATCTATCAAATGTATTTTTCTTGGTTATTCCCGTTCTCAGAAGGGTTACCGCTGCTACTCTCCTCCTACAAATCGTTTCTACATTTCTGATGTTACTTTCTTCGAGGACATATCATACTTTGCGCAACTACTATCTCTTCTCATGACTGGATAATGTTTTGCCTATACCTTACTTAGAGTTTCTTCGACCAGCTCTTGAGCCTTCTGTTTCCCCAGCATTGCCAGATGCTCCATCATCTTCACCACAGTCGCCTCCACCTATAAATCGATTTGGCATTACTTATGAAAGACGGTCCGAGCCACAAGCTTCAGATCCTGTTCCAGAGGTCTCTCCCCCTGCACTGGCTCCCCCTGTTTCACCTAATCTGCCTATCGCCATCCGCAAAGGTATACGCTCCACTCGTAACCCTTATCCTATCTATAATTTTATATCCTACCATCGTTTATCTCCCACATATTGTGCTTTTGTTTCTACACTCTCTTCTATTTCTATCCCCAAGACAGTTTAAAACTATCCCATCCCATCCTAGGATGGAAACAGCCATGATTGATGAAATGTCGGCTTTGGATTACAACCATACTTGGCAGCTTGTTCCTCTTCCCTCTGGTAAATCTGTTGTTGGTTGTCGTCGGGTGTTTAATATTAAGATAGGCCCTGATGGATAAGTCGATCGCTTGAAAGCTCGCCTAGTAGCTAAGGGATATACCCAAGTCTATGGTCAAGATTACAGTGATACTTTTTCTCCGGTTGCAAAGATGTCCTCAGTTCGCTTATTTCTCGCTATGGCTGCCATGAAGGTTGGCCCCTCTTTCAGTTAGATATCAAGAATGCCTTTTTGCATGATGACTTGGAAGAAGAGATTTATATGGAGCAACCTCCAGGGTTTGTTGCTCAGGGGGAGTATGGTTTGGTATGCAAGTTACAAAAGTCTTTATATGGTTTGAAACAGTCACCTCGGGCTTGGTTTGGCCGCTTCAGCAAAGTTCTTCAACAATTTGGGATGGTTCGCTGCGAAGGAGATCATTCTGTCTTTTTTCGATGCTCCTCAGCAAATCGATATATCTACCTTGTGGTCTATGTTGATGACATTGTAATTACGGGCGATGATTGTGAAGGTGTCGGCATTAAAACAACACTTATTTCACAATTTTCAAACTAAAGATTTAGGTCCTCTTCGTTATTTTCTTGGGATTGAAGTAGCTCAGTCAAAGTCGGGTGTTGCTATCTCTCAAAGGAAATATGCTCTTGATATTTCTAGAAGAAACTGGTCTACTGTTGTAAACCGATTCTTACTCTAACGGACCCTAATGTAAAGCTTCTTCCTGGGGAGCTTTATCCTCGATCCAGGAAGATCACCGGGCGCTAGTTGGGAAGCTAAATTATCTCACCATGACCAGGCCTAGGACATATCTTTTCCGATAAGTATAGTAAGTCAATTTCTCAACTCTCCTTGTGATAGCCATTGGAATGTCGTTATTCGTATTGTAAAGTACATTAAAGGATCACCGGAAAAGGACTTGTTTTCACCGATAAAGGCCACACTAATATCATTGGGTATTCGGATGCCGATTAGGCGAGATGAAAATGACCAAGATCTACTTACGTTCACGTATATTCTTAGGAGGAAAACCCGATTTCATGGAAGAGCAAAAATGAACCGTTGTTGCTCGGCCAAGTGGCTTCTAGTATCGAGCTATGACTCATGCAACATGTGAACTTTTGTGGCTAAAACACTTATTGCGGAATTACGCTACGTGACATTGGTCCTATGGAGCTCGTGTGTGATATTGATCGACTTTTGCATCTCTTTCCAATCCGATTTTTCACGAGAGGACAAAGCATATAGAAATCGATTGTCATTTCCTTAGAGAAAAATTCTCTCTGGAATCATCAAGACCTCTTTTGTCAACTCTAGAGATCAACTCACGATATCTTCACTAAGTCTCTACGGGGCCCTCGGATAACATATATATGTGACAAGATGGATGCATATGATGTATATGCTCCCTTGAGGAGTGTTGAGATATTATAAAATAT